>CM021766.1:145503221-145665678 GCA_011076525.1 Nettapus auritus
AAAAGCCTGTCCTGTTTTGGTCTGAATTTATCCAACCAAACTGGCAGGATTTATCCAGGACTTACTAGTTCCCAGCATGCTGATCTGCTTTTTTCAAGAATCACAATCATGAACATGTGCAAAATGATAGCGTGCCCCGCACAGCCATCAGCACACTTGTGGAGAAATATGTTCTTCAGCCAGGAATGGGTTAGAGCAGCCCCATGCTGATGGAGCCCCAAACCGTTTGCTGTGCAAGGAGCCCCTGCACCATGGAACTATCTCAGATCTTTGTTCAGATATGGATGGAGTACAATACCCAGACAATCGTTATGAGGATGATTTTTATTCCCACTGATCTACAGTGAAGGGAACAGAAGGCAGAAGGGCGAGGCTATCTAGTCCTGTGCACATATCGTGACAGACTGCATTTCCCTCTCCAATCTCTGGCAAGGGGAACACCCCTCTTCTAGACCACAGGTGGAAAGAAGACCTACAGCCTTCACAGAAAACAGACTCTTTGTGAACATAAACACACTCGTTCTGTAGTATCACTGTGGGCCCAATGCTGGGAGCATCCAGAGAAGCAGGAGCATCCAAATAAAGAGGTTTCAGGATTACACTCTTGACCTGCTTGTTTCTTTGAGGGGTGCAGTCAGTCTTATGCTGGGGTGTCCTCCTCACGTACAGACAACCTTCTAAAGCATTAAGTAGTTCAGCCTTCAGAGTCAGGCACACAACTTGATACCATGATCAAGTTTAGGAAGAAGAAAGGATGCAGAAAGCCATGTACAGTCTCCAAATGTTCCCCACACCAGGACTTCTCTGGTCAGTCTGCTCAATGCTAACAACCACACACAGAAGGCCCATACCATACCTCTTCTACAGAGACAACACAGTTCCATCACAGTCATATAAGGAGCTTCACCGTGAATTATGCAGAGAATCACCTAGGAAGTCAAGGGAGAGCAGAAAGCAGAAAGAGGGAGAACTGCAATAATTGGTTTAATCCATCCGAGCAACAGGCTGCCAGTTGGCACTTCTGGCATTTCATGTATTAACTGTCAGCGTCTGACAGATTAAGCAGCAGAGGTCAGTGATAGGTTTCTGCTGTAGGAGGCAATTCTACAGTGGTGAAGGGCATTCAGTCCAAAAACAAAACAAAACAAAACAACAGCAACAAAAATCTTGCTATGTACTCTGCTCTCTGTTTACATTGAAATAACAACAAAGTGGTTTTCGATATACATTAGGGTAACTGACAACAGAATTTGACCTGACTTCAGCAGAAGTGTATCCTATTAGAGGGGAAGGGATGCTGTCTACAAGGGTGGAGAGCTTTTTGTACAGCTGCTAATGCAAGAAGGTTCTTGATCTATGACCAGGGCTCCTTGGCATTATAAAATACTAATTATAAAATCCATCTATGTGACAAGACAATTCCAAAAACACAAGCACTTCCCAGTGTCTTTCTTGTATTTAGGATGAGGCACAGACAATCTGAAACACTGAAATGTAAGGATCCTGAAAAGACATCCAAAGCTAAAGTTCATGTAAGTGTTACAGGGCTTCCAGAACTGCTAGGTCTGATAAGTGGCTGTAACTCAGAAAAATTCTTAACTACTCGCTTATACCTTGTGGTGTTGGAACAGCTAGCTAGTAATCTGATTACTAACTAATCAAATTAGTTTCTTTTCAGAAAGATTTGGAAAAAAAATGTAGAATTTAGTCTGGATATAGACAAGATGGAGAGAGAGGTGGATGAGTTGCTGAGTGCTTTGTTTTTTCCTATCCTCTTACCCAAACTTCAGCTGTATAGGTGAGCAAGCACAGATTCAACAGAATGATCCCTGTGCAAGTTCATTACCAATGGAGAGCACGAGGAAGCACATGCTGAGGCACTGTGGAGAGTTTGCAAGAGATTTTGTCAAGATGCTTTAATGTTTCATTATTGTTGATAACTTTTTTTGTTTTGTTTTGCTTTTATTGAAAACTACAATTCTTAAAGTTATTTTCTCCCCCATCTGTCCCTCATTTTCCAAAGAAATGAGGTTATGACAGAGATATTTTCAAGCCTAGGAATATGATTCTGCTGCATGTTACACAAGGGCAGGCTTTGAGCCTTATTTTGCTTTTCTAATAGAAAAAAGTAGCTCACATACTCCAATCGAGGAAATAATTTCATGCAGTCAAGAAAAAGCCCCCCTACTGGCTCTGTTTCAATTTGCTTTGTCCCATTCCCATTCCAGAGGACTGTCCTCTCCAGCCATCTTTCCCCAAGGTCTTTCTACCTACTCCATCCTCATGCCAGCTTGTATTTGGGCTCTTTGGGCTTTCCTCCCAGGCTTGTTGGCCTTGCAACCCCACACTGTCAGTTTTAGCTAGAATCTCTTCTCCTCCATTTATAGTGCCTGTACAAGAAACAACCATGAGCACAAATGATAGGCTTTCTGCTGTCAGCTTTCATTCCCTGTCAACACCCTCTGCTGTCAACACTCTTTATCTCCAGCTTGCCAGAGATGGGAGGGATGGGATTCAGGTCCAAATTTGAGTACTTACATCTAGACGTAGGTGTCCAAGCTCCCATTAACAGAGATCTGCTCAGTCAATGGAACCTGGAGAACAGTTTATCTCTCCTTGCCATTTGGTAGCTCTGCGCTCCTCTAGCTTTCTCTGGAGCCCAAAGTGTATGTTGACACTAACGTGTGTGAACATCCACATACTGAATGTGTATATTGATATAGTCAGAAGTGCTTTAGGTCTTGTGACAGCCTGGAGTCAATGTAGAAAAGGTCTTATCCAACCTGTGGAAGGTGCATATGCCATTGTTGCGTACAGGGATGTTGTGAGGTGCCAAGGGAGATTCAAGGGAGCACATGTCTTGAGAGCTTTTCCTTCTACCATATTTTCCAGAAGATTTAAAAATCTTGTGAGTTATCAGCAGCAAAAGAAATATCTCCAATATTAAGGTTGTTAGCAACTTGACTTTCAGCTACTCTGTACTTTAGAGCGTCTTAAAGAAAAGGTTAGTGCCTTTTCTCTCACCTGGAAAAACAAACAAACAAACAAACAAACAATAACAGCAACAAAAAACTTCAGTTCTCAGTCTTCAGAATGACTGAAATAGGACAACACACAAAGAAACATATACACACCCTTCAGTCTTAGGCACACACCCAGCAAGAAAAAAATCAGCCAGGATAATTAAAGTTTGGAAAAGTTACAGCTAACAGAAATGAGGGCAAGCATTGCATAATCTTAACTGTATCTGGCTCTAAAAGCTCAGCTCATGATAGTAATACCTTTTTCTCAACCAGGACCACACAGATCTTTCTCCTCCTCTCAGTTCTCACTGGCTTCTCCAAAGGAGTCTTATTCTTGCTGTTATAGTTTACTGATAAAAGCACACAATTGTTTTTCTTGCCTGAATTAATGAAAAGTCATAGACTCTTAATTCTGCCAGTATACTCTCATTCCTTTCAGCTGACCTCCTCTCAGTTTATCCTTGTGTGGCTTAAATAACGTTTTCCCAAATCCATGTCTCTTTCAGAGCTGTTCATGTGAACTGCAATGTCTTCTTTTTCCCTCGTGTTTCCCCACTGCCTGTGCACACCTAGATTTTTTGATGCTCTACACTGATAACATCCTTTTAGGTCAGAGTTCACTGTTTTGTTCTGTGTTTCCACAGATTTCCAATGCAATTCTGGCACAAGACTCATCTTCTTAATACCAATGCACAGATATAAGTAAAAGATATGAAAGACGAGCACATTTATTTGCTACAAGCAGATCTAAGTAAATGTTCCAGCTAAGACCTTCCACTCAACAAAAAACATGACATTTTCCTTGTTATCTGCTAGGTCAAAACATAGTTTCCCAACCTTTTCAATTAAAGTGCAGCAAGACCTGATAATGGATCACTGGGTCTTTCTTCAGAAACCAATCACCTTTCACAGTGCATCTCTTCTTATTGACATTCACCTTGGCTCCAGAGTGACTCACCAGCTGCTGAGTTATGAACTCTGAAATGTTTGCTTTCACACTACACAGTTAGGCCTCCATTGCAAATGGAGAGTGAGAATAAGTCCAGGAGACCAACTACTCCATGCCAGATATGTCTCGCTCTCAATCATCACAACGTTCCATCAGTAAATTCTAAATTTTTACATGATACACTGAATACCACCATGAATTAATCATTTTTGAGACTCACATAAATGGAAATAACAAATGAAATATATGCCATATTGTCCTGTCTACAGAATATTATAGCAGAATTCAAAATTGGCACATTTCTGTTTATGTCCCAGTTCTCTACCCTCCAAGAGTGTGTGCAGTTGGACCTCCTCTGGACCCAACCTCCAGCAAGGAGTGCATTATAGTCAGAGACCTCAGCCCTTTAGCTTGCAAGCACAGCTGTGCTGGGCAAAACAGTAGCCTTCATAATTTGGCTTTCCAACAACTAAAATGAGAAAAAAGGAGGACGAGAATATATAGGTAAGTAGAGTAAGATCTGTTTACTTTCAATGACCCCTGATGGACTTATGAAAATATCAAAATTAAGCAGTTTTTAATTGAAAAAAAAAAATAGAATTGAGGGGTTTTAATAATTAAGATGTAGGCAGAAATTTCAAAAATCATTTTGCCTGACTCCAGCGATGCCTTCTGGTGACAATAATTTAAGATTGCTTAAATATCCTGAATGACAACACTTCTCATCTAGTGATCCATAGATTTTTTTATTTTTTTTTCAAATTATAACCCTGTCATAGGCAAAAAATAGCTTAAATTGTGAAAACTGACAGACGGCAGATAATTGGGTGTATGCATGTTTGTGGGAAATGTCTGAAACTGAACTTTTGAACTCTCAAGCAGCAGCCTGCTATCTGTTAGCTGCAACTAGTAAAGGCTGGCTGTATATTTTGATAACTTGTGGTCAAAACAGAAGTTACACATCCTGAAACTTCCTATTAAAAAAGAAACATGAAACAAGACCACCAGTTAGGAGGCTGACCACATGCTGTGCTTCTGCACATAGACTGTTCAGATAGAAAACTGTGGGCTTAGAGTCTGGCAAGAAAAGAAGACATATACTTGAAAGGAAGAAGTGATCTTGGGAAGAAAAAGGAGACCTGGAAAGAAGAAAGTAAAGCTCATAGCTGCTAGAAACATCCTGGTAGTGGGAGAAAGATCTGGGAGATGGGGGAGAACCACAAAGACAACCAGTAACCCCCAAGACAGGTGACCAAGAACAGTAGCACAAGGACCGATACAACTCTGCCCACATGTCCTAGACCAGCAGTGACCTCCCTGCAAGGACAGGGAATCATGTCCTGGTGAATATGAATGTCTGTGAGATAATCAGTTAGGGTACAAACTCCTGCCTCCTTGTTTATTAAATAAATGCCTGGTTGGGTCAGGAGTGGAGTAATGCTTTTCATCCCAGGAAGTATGCAATGTTGTAATGTACTGCAAAGCTAGCTGCATCTTCAGCAGTGACTGTAATAAAATTCTACCCAGAGTTTGAGGTGCAGACTATGTACCTTCTGCCTCATAATTATTACTGAATATGTTGAAGCAAAGGGACTCACAGATTTTGGGTACCTTACCTCTGTATTTTTTTAAATATTACTATTATTAATTGATATATATATATATCATATGTATCTATATGTATATATATATAAAGCTTGACATTTTAGGGGATTGCACAATTTTTTCTTCATAACCGGACCTTGTGCCCAGCAGCTCTGGACTTGAGATGAAAGTTACTGATGGATCTTCTGTTGCTCCTCCCCGAAGAAAAGCTTCCCATACAACCTGATGCATGTTTATAACCAGTTTAAGATCGAGCCACAATACCAAAGCATACAGAGTGCTCATAAACCCACAGCGCAGAAATATTTGCTAACTATAAATAGAAGACTGTCAACCAGATAAAAGCAATCTTTTCTGAAAACACTCTGTGGTGCTCCTGGACAACTTCCACAGCTGTTATATATATTAAAAAAATGGATAGAAACTTTCGCTGCTAACCCTCAGGATTGAAGGTTCTTCAATAACTTGCACACAGTCTTATTGACTTTGCTCTTTTTTTTTTTTTTTTTTTTTTTTTTATTGTTGTTCCAGAGCTCTTGATAAAAACAGTCAGCAGCCAGAAAAATCTATACACAATGAGATGCTGCTGTGGGCCAGCATTATGAATGTAGTCTAGCTCAAGATACCTTTGACGGATGAGTAAGCAGCAGCTAAAACAAACAGCCATGTAATATCAGCTTTGCCATCCTCTGTCTCTAATTCAGCCTGTCACTTCTCTCCCTTGTGAAAGACAAGTTTGTGACAGCTGCTGGGCTGGACATTTTCTTCACCACGTTACCTGATGCCTTTTCAGGCCCCAGCACAGTAAGAAGAGACAGAACAGCAATCCCAATTGCTGGTGGGTATCCAATTTTTTTGTGGATATCCATCCATGGCCTGGACTCTGTCCTTCGTACGCATGCACTTTTTCTGTGGGTCCCCATACATCGCTTCCCCATCATCTGTGGTTGGATTCTTACTGAGGGTTTAGCCATAGAGGCCACTGATTTCTTTGCAATGCTCCCTCTTCCTCCCCAGCTGCACCATGTTTAAGTATCTTTGGATGTTTAGTGAGGGGACACCCATCAAGACCATCCACTTGTGTGCTGCATTTTCTTTTTTCCTTAGCCACACTCTTTCATCCATCTTTGGACACCTACTAAGGGGTTGGCCACTGAGGTAATCTCTTTCTTTGCCGTGTTTCCTCTTCTACACCACTCACACCATTTCATCCATCTCTGGACATTTAGTGAGGGGTCACTCTTTGAGGTCATCCTTTTGCATGCTGCATTTCTTCTTCCTCCCCACCCACACTGTTCTGAGCTCCCAGCTCCATGGTCCCATGGAGAGAACCATGCTGGAGCAGATCTCCAAAGGGCAGCCCATGGAGGATGCCACGGCACAGAACGTGGATGTGCCCTGAAGGAGATGTGCCTGTGGAAAGGAGCCCCCACAGGGGGGTGAGGGGCTTCATCTTCTCTCCCTGACCTACTGAGGATGGGGAAGGAGAGGACAGCTTGGTGGGCACCTGGCAGCCAGCCAAGCCTAAGCCACCACCCCTGATCCTTTTCCACCAAAGGGAAGCTGAAGATTGTTATGGTTTAACCTGGCCGGCAGCTAAACACCACACAGCCGTTCGCTCACCCTCCCCCCTCCCTCTCTGGGATGGGGGAGAGAAACGGAAAAGTGAAACGAGAGTTGAGATAGAGACAGTTTATTAAGATAGAAAACAATAATAATAATAATAATAATAATAATAATAGTGTGTATGAAACAAGTGATGCATAATGCAATTGCTCACCACCCGCTGACTGATGCCCAGTCTATCCTGAGCAGCCAGCCTCCCCATTCTGGCTAGCCACCTCTATATATTGTTTAGCATGATGTCAGATGGTATGGAATACTGCTTTGGCCAGTTTGGGTCAGCTGTCCTGGGTCTGTCCCCTCCCAGCTCTTGCTGCACCCCCAGCCTGCCCGCTGGCAGGACAGAGCGAGGAGCTGAAAAGTCCTTGGCTTGGTACAAGCACTGCTCTGCAACAACCAAAACATCGGCATGTTATCAGCATTCTTCTCATCCTAATCCAAAACACAGCACTCCACCAGCTACTAGGAGGAAAACTGTCCTAACTGAAACCAGGACAAAGATGCAGCCCAAGAAACAATCACAGAACATCTCTGCCCATCCAGAGAGGAAAAGTCCATCCAGTACGCATTGCTTTAGCACCACCTGCCCAAGAAAGGTGGCAGGCAAACTTCCCCAGGCAAAGGTGCCTGTGCTTGTAACTGTGTACAACACAGCCTGTCTTGTAGGGTGACGCTATTCTTCCCAGAGGCTGCAGATGCACACAGGAGTGTGCCATTTGCCTGAACTTGCCTTTCTCCTGAGAGAGACATCCAGCATGAGCACGCTGCAGCTGCCTTGCTCTGTGCCATGGTGAGGGAGAAGATGATGAGTGTCGGCCTGCAATGGCCTCCAAAAGAAACTTGCGAGTGCTGAGGAGAGGGCAAGGCAAAGATGAGTGAGAGTGTGTCTTCTCCCCCCTGCAGCACAGAGAATTACACAACACACTCCCAAATGCCAACAAGACAGGCCAGGCTCAGGAGTGCTTCAGCAAATGAGCCCTGTCCTAACCAGACCTCCTGAGAGAGCAGTGAGGAGGGACCTCCCCAAAGCAGTCTCCCTCCAGCTCCTCCAATGGGGCTGGCATTCTTTGAGCAGCAGCATGAGGTGGTGTGCGTGTGAGCTGCCTCTGTCTTCAGCCACTCTTCTGGTCACTGAAGACTGAAGGAGCTGAAGAAACAATGCCCCACCAGCCACGCTGGCCTCCAACTGCACACCCCTCACCACAAGCCCCACTGGCCTCGGTGATCATGTGGTGGGCTGGTAAAACAGCCCCAAGGCCGCCGGGCCTTCTCCCCCCCTGTCCCAGGGGCAGCATGGAGAAACATCCCCTCGTCAGTCTGGGGGCACAATGCAGGACAGGGAAGGAGGGCTCAGACAGCACTTGAAGGTTCGCAGTTCTTTTATTGGTGGCAACCAGAGGCAAGCTGGAGAAGCTGAAAAGTCCTTAACTTAGTGTAAGCACCACTGTGCAACAACTAAAACATTGCTGTGTTATCAGTATTTATACTCATCCTAAATCCAAAACGCAGCACAATACCAGCCACTATATTCTACTATATATCTTGCTCAGATAGGCTACTATTTTATAGTACTCTAGTACACTGATTGTCCTGAAAAGCTCTGAGGGCTTAAAGCTCTCAGAAATAAAATTACCTTCAGTCTTTAACAAGGCCGAATTAGAGCTGGAAGGTTATATGCAGATATTTGGATATGTACATCAAAGTTCTAGAGTAAAATGAAGATGACAAGAATTGAATCTGTGTTCTTATCCATTATTGAAAGAATTTGTGGTTCCAGAAAAATCAGTGCTCCATAATGACTTCACATATAGCCAGAAGCACTATACAACAATTTTATGATGGGATTCCGGGAGAGGCAATTTTGTGTGGAATTTAGGACTAATTCCCAAGTCACAAAGGGCTGGAGCAAGCAAAGCCAGAACATTAACCTTCAGTATAGGGATATTTCCACCTGTTTTAACATGCTTGATAGATTTTTTCTCTAAAGAACAGATTTGCACTGCTTCTCAGTATAACTTTTGAAGAACTTTAAGGAAGAATTTGAGAAACGGGAGAGTTTGGGCCTGTGATGTCAAGATTTAGTATCGACAATGGCCTTCTCTCTCTTCCTAAGAGATATCTGAGCAAGAAATCAAGGTTTCTGAATTCTAACTTTGTATCAAATTTTATTTCAGGAACAATCTGCATAAGAAGGCAATATTACTTATCTGCCTTACATGTTTCATGCAAATAAAGCAGAATATCAAATATTTCCTTTCTAAATCTCATGCTAAAGGTCAAGTGAAGTAAATTGCTGCAGTTGCACAGAAGTGAGTCAAACTAAAGCAGTTTAAACTATAGATCTAGCTTGCATTTTTGTACTAGATGACCGCATCTTTGCTTTTTACTATTAGTGAAATGTTCTTTTTCCCACAGAGACCTGGCAATTCAGCCCTAAACGTGTTTAGTTTTAATTTACATATTTGCTCAAAATCATCAAAGATCTATTTTAATTGCAAAAGAAATGTCATTTTTTGAAAATGAAAAAAATGCAAGGGGAGAGGGGAAGTAAAGAGAAAGCACAAAAAAAAAAAAAAAAAAAAAAAAAAAAAAAAAAAAAAAGAGGGATTCTTTAAATCAAAATAAAAGTTCATTGAGACCAATGGTGTGTGCTTAATATATCATTTATGTGTTTTCTTTCAAAGGCTGTAGCTGGGCAACAGGGGAGACAGTTTGTTTTCCTTTTGCTACTGATGCAACAAACTGGCCAGGTGAAACTAGAGAGAATCTTGTGCCTTCCTCAGCATAAAGGAATGTGCCTGGAAGAGAAAATCTTTTGAGATGACGTGGAACAGGCAGAGGAAGAATGGAAGAAAAGTAGCTTGGAGGAAAGCTGTAGCATGGATGTGAGGTCCCCATATCTCACAAGCAGTAAGAGGGTGAATGTGGACTGATTGTTCAGAGTCATTCCAAGGTACTGTGGGGTGAGGCCAGTGAGGCCTCAAAAGGAGCTGATTCATTGTGAAATGGGCTGTGGCCCTGGGAAACTTCTTGCCAAAGATGTTGTGGATACAATGTCAAGGCAAACCATAAGGGAGATTGTTTGGGATTATCTACTAAGCAGACAAGCTGCTCCAGGCCAACATCTCCCCTGAACCAAAAATACTGAGAAAATAGGAAAAATTAGAAACTTAGTATCTTAAATACTTTTTTATTTTTTATTTTTATTTTTATTTTTTTTTTTTCTTGGGCTTCTTTTTTATGGGCATACTTGAGGAGAGAATACTGCACAGATGGTGTAAGACAACCCTTGATCTGAACTAATATGGCTCTTCTGGCAGCTGGAACTAACAAGGGATTAAAAGAAACTACTTCAGAGGGTACCATGTGCAGGGTGTTAGAATCCCAAAAACTACTGAAAGATTACTGGAAAGACAGTAAATAAAGAACCTCATGGCCAGTGCAGAGCTGTATTCAATAAATAAATTAATTAAGGGAAGGCAGACAGTGGAGGCTGAGGCTAAGAAGTTGTTGAGTACCTCACCCTTTCCCATGTCTGTTGTTGCCAGCTCACCCTTCTCATCTGTCAAGAGGGGGGTACACACTCCTTGGCCTTGCTTTTCTGGCCAGTCCACCTACAGAATCCCTTCCAGTTATTCTTTGCATCTCTTGCCAAGTTCTGTTCCATCCATGCCTTGGCTTTCTTGATCCCATCCCTACACATCCAGACAGCATCCCTGTACTCTTCCCAGGCCACATGTGCCTGCTTCCACTGCCTGTGTATTTCTGTCTTGTACCTCCGTCTAACAAGCAGGTCCTTGCTCAGCCATCCCAGTTTCTTGCCTTCCCTGCTTGCTTTTTACACATGGAGATGCAGAGTACTTGCACTCTAAGAAAAACATCCTTAAACAGTTGCCAACTCTGCTCATCTCCTTAAGGACGATCATCTTCGAGGTCTTTAAACATCTGGAAGTTCTGTGTGCTGTCCTTTAGAGAGGGAGATGATTTTGCTGTAGGATCTTTCTACCAGCCTGATGTGCACGTTATTTCCAGTGACAATCTAAATAGTTCAGGTAACACAAATGTTTGTTTTTCTGTATCATGTCAGTTCATTATTAGCCTTTCTTTCTGAAGAAATATCTGAAAGTCTGGCATGAACACACTGACACCCAGAAGAGTCTGTAAAGTGCTTTGAATAATAAAACAGGGCAAGGAACTGGGATCTAGAGGGAACATCTGCCTTCTGGCTCTGCTAAACGAGCATGCAGAATCCACATTCACATGTAGCCATGGCATCATATAATTTCTTTCATTTTCTTTTTTATTTTGATTCAGTCAGAACAACAAAAGTTTTCCAGGAAACAAGCCAAACAAACAAACAAACAAACAAATGAAAATCCCAGCATATGAGATTTTGCAGAATGTTATCAGAACTGCTGTCAACCTGGCATGTGGCTTCTGTAACAATACAAAAAGTTAAGGAAAAATAACCTTAGCATTTCAAACAGAAACAATCTATATATAGAGAGCATCAGTTAACTGTGTTCCCAACAAGCAACACCATCTAATAAGCAAAGAGATAACAAAGAGCCCAGAACTGGAAGGAACAAGCAGAGGCAAGTCTAACTTTTTGAAAGGTCAGGCAGTTTTTGATAGACATCAGCTCAAAAGGAGTCTAAAGAGCTCTCAGTCCCACAGACCATAGGCCACACTGCTCTTTCCAGTTGTGCAAACCCTGAAACCACCAAACACCAGAAGAGGGTATCCAGGGCGTGTTCTTCATCCCCATAGTTGGAACGGATCAGGAATAAGGGATAACTTAGGAACAAACCACAGTTATTCAGTTCGGTTAAGGCCTGTTTTGTAGCTGAAAAGGAAGCTTCACAAATAACAACCAGAACCATGCTGTTATTGCTATGTACATGTTTAGAAATTGCTGGAGTCCAACACTATTTGGTGCGGGAAGGCTATGCAGAAGCATTCAGTCTTTCACTGGCAGATATGTAGCCTGTGTGAGCTAACTTTTTTTTTTTTTTCTATTATTTCCATGAACATACAGACCTAATGCAAAGGATGAACTTCCTAACAGCCAGCGGTAGTGTTGAGAATAAAAGGGAATCTTCTTTTCATCTAGATGAAAAGGTGTCTGATCTGAAACAGCCTTTTTACTAGTGTAGGTATGGTGTAGATATCCTCTAGGTGACAGCTGCCCAGGGAACACACACAGATGCACACTGTGAGCTACTGAAGCTTGTTATTCAGGACCAGAACTACCATTTTCCTGCTGCCCTCTTAGAAATAGCGTGCTACTCATCCTGCTTTGAGTCTAAGCAATGGGATTAAGGACATCAATTTGAAAGCAGGATTATTTAGTTCTGCTGTGCAGCAACAAAAGCACAGCTGTCAAGACAAGACCAAAACAAGTTGGATATCTTGAGACATGGGACACTTTCCCCCTCACACTGACTGCTTTTTCCCTGAACATTTTCAGGCCAAAGTACTCTGAACAGGAACCACATAGGGAAATGCAAGCAAATGTTTTTCCCAGATGTTTTGGGGCTGTGTTTCCCAAGCATCAGGAAGAGCTGCAGCCTTCCACCACCACTGTGGGGCCACCTAAAGCACATCACGACCGGCATGACAGAATGTAGAGCACACCAGATCCTTCCAGTATGGATGAATCTGTGCTCTGTTGAGCTCTGTTGGAGCTTTGGGCCCCAGCCAGCCCTGAACCTTTCTGCAGAATGTGAAGCAGCAAGTGAATGTTTCACCAAGTATCAGGTCTGCGTAAGGCCACAAAGTCAGGGTAGCAGGTATAGTGTATAGTCCAAGCTAAATCACAGTGGTTTTTGTTGTTGGTGGTTTTTGATGGGGCAGATGGGACAGGGGGAAGTGTATGGGAAATGATTCTGACCTGTCTTCAAGCTTTGCAAAAATCCTGGAACAAATAACCATTTAATAAATACCTGCAAGACTACAAGTCACAGCAGCAGCAGCTGCTTCATATAGCTGCAGGACAAGTAGCCTATGTGGATTTGTTTTGAACTGATCTAATCTCCACTTTTAGCACTGTTACAGTGCTAAGGCTTTAAGAATAGCGGAAATGTAGCTGTCACAATCTTACCATTACGAGGGTTTCCAAAATACTTGCATGTGACATTTTCATAAACAAGCCGAAGCAGCATGGTCTAGATGAGACAATGATAGATTGGGTGCAAAGCTGGTTTGATAATGTATTGGAGAGGTTATCGGTGGTGCTTTGTCAGAGTGGAAGGATGTAGAAAGTGGAGCTCAGCCAAGTCTATTCTGGATCTGATTCTGGTATGTTTTCATTAATGAATTAGATGATGGAAAGAGAGTGCGGTTATTAAATTTTCTGGTGGCATAAAGCTCGGAGGCATTGTAAGTATAAGACGACAGGATTCGAATTCAGAATGATTTTGAAAAATTGCATAACCTTGTCTGGGGTATAGAAGGCTGCATTTCATCAGGGGCAAGTGCAAAGTATTGTGGTTTAACTCGGCAGGCAGCTGAGCACCACACAGCTCTTTGCTCACTTCCCAAACCATGGGACTGGGGGGGGGGGGGGGGGGAAAAAAAGAAAAAAAAAAAAAAAAAAGGTAAAAGCTTTAATAAAGAACAAACAAAGGAAGTGATGTACAATGCAATTGCTCATGACGTGCTGAATGATGCCCATCCCATCCCCGAACAGTCGTCCACCCTACCCTGGCCAGACACCCTATATTAATTGTTCAGCATGATGCATTATGGCATTATCCCTGGGCCAGCTGTCCCGGTTCTGTCCCCTCCCAGCTGTTTTGCACACCTAGTCCCTCACTGGCAGGACAGCATGAGAAGCTGGAAGGTCCTTGGCTCTGTGTGAGCACTGCTCTGCAACAGCTAAAACATCAGTGTATTACCAGCGTTATTTTCATTCTGCATCCAGAACACAGCATTATACCAGCTACTAGGAAGAAAATTAACTCTATCCCAGCTGAAACCAGAACACAAGCTTAAAACTTATACATATACACCGATAACAAAATTTGTCGATAGCAGTGCCGTAGTGAAGCACAATATCACAGCGGATTGTAAGCTGAATTGTGTCATGCTTTTGTTGAGAAAAGGCAAATTACCAACAAAGCAGGGTGAACAAACAGGGAGTAATTTTCAAGACATGCAGTAGTCCTTCAGCTTGGCACTGGAAAAACTTCAGACACCATATTACATTCAGTTTTGTATGTGACAACTCCATAAAGATAGACGGCATCAGAGATGCAGAAAATGTGGTTGGAACAGAAAGACTGACAGACTTGGTGTCTGCTTAATTTCAACAAGCCTTAAAAGAAGCTCTTCAACAAGCTACATGTACGTAAAAGGGTTTTGCAAACGGGAATAAAACAATTAGTTTCTGGGAAATGAACAAGAATATGTTTGAATCACAGGAAGAACTTTGAATTTGAACTTTCCAGCAGTGACACATGCAAAGTAATGGAAAACACATCTTGAAAATACAACGTTGAAAACATAACTTTGCGCTAGTGGCTTGACTGCAAGAGTACCGATACTTTAAATGTGAGAGTTATTGCATCCTTCTGAACACAAGGCCTTACAAAGTTCATGCACCAAATGACTGGGTGTGGGATCGTGTTGAGAGTCAGCTGCAGTGAGCTCCATGCTGGCTCTCTCAAACGCTTCAGCCTGATGAAACCATGGGAGTTTCAGCACAAAGTCTCAGTGTGGGCTGCTCCATCTGGGCTTTGCTTGTTGCATCAGTTTCTTCCGCACTTGCTATTTTCTTGCTGCCTGAACTGTTCGGGAAAAGTTTGTTTACGTGCAATGAGAAAGGCAACATGTTTTACAGTTTCCTTAGGGTGGCAGAAAAATAAAAACCTTCCTGACAAGCGCTGAGATCTTTCACACACACACACACACACACACACAAAATCCACAGTTTGGATGTGGTATTTATTGCAGCACCATTTACTACCTGTCTCTTGGCTTATGGGCAGAACACTCTGAGTAGTTAAAAACTTTTCTTTGAACAGTTTGGAGTGATCTTCATTAGAGATGCTATTTAGGCTTCTACTGCAATTTGATGTGCTGAAAGATATGGCACTTGCTTGTGACAGATTGCTTTGTTTCTCCTGTGGTACCATTGCCCAAGTGCAAGGAACCATCTTCAGCTGAACCTGATGCCTCTGACAGCGACTGATTGTATGCAATCAAGCATAATTAAACCCATAGACCCTATGTGTTCATGTCAGACCTGAACCTCTTGTACTGACTCAGTGTTGAATCTCCAGAAAAATAATTTCTGAACTTGGTCTGCCAAGTTCTAGGATGAGGCAACAGAGCATGGAGGAAGGCAGGATGGTGAGTGGCAGTGGAGTAGGTCCAGCTAGGAGGAACAGTGTCCTCTGTCAGTGACGATGGCCTTTTCAGCAGATACCCTCATGGTATCATGAATTTGTGGAAAACATCTGAGAACAGATCCCCAACAACTACACATTCATAAACTGGCATCTTTCAGACATCAGATGCATTTGCGTTTTGTACAGGACATTTCTTGAAGTGTGTTTTGTCTTCTGGGACCTGTGAAGTTGTGTTTCCTTTGCTGTATACTAATAGGTAATACAATTGATTGATCAACCACAAGACTTTCCAAAGACTTGGAAAACCAGAGGGTGCTAAACCCCCCTCTAAAGGAATTCAGAACCAGTCTTCTGTTTGTGTTTCTGGAAATCTGCTGCTGACTCCAAATGGAAAGAGAACAGAAACTGCTTCTTAATTATGTTTTACCACCTCAGATACTCCAGCACCAAACATGAGAGCCCTCTGGTCAGCACTCCTGGCTTGGTGACCTTCAATTTTTCCATCATTGCTCTTAGCCATTGAAAATTAAGAAGCTGAAGTTCATGCTGAGGCATGAGATTTATTTATTTTAGATTTATGGCAGCCATAAATTCTAGCCGTATACTTTCAAAGACAGAAGAAGTCTTTGTAACCTTCATTTTGCATAAAATAAGGTGGAGTGTTACCATCACACCTTCAGGTGAGCTAGACTGTGGTTTTTACAGACTTCATTTGGTGGAGAATCTGCCATATCCTCAGGTGAACTCTCCAGCATTAAAAATATGCAGCTTATCTGCAGTCTGAACTTGTCTGGCTGGAGCTACCAGCCTGTGAAGTGTTATGCATTTGTATGTTAAATTAAAGAGCCCTCTGCCCTTATATATATAATTCTTCTGAAATCCTATTTGGAGCTTTTTTCTTCACTCACTACTTTTATATTTCATTACTGTTCTGCTGCAAGAGTTCAAAGTTTTCAAATGAAAGCGCTATGCAATTCCAGGGGACAACGGTCTTCTGCACCAGTCTGTTTGCAGTGCAATATGGGATGAAGGGAAATGCACGCACAACTCCCATTGGTGCTGAATGTCAGCTTTAACACTGTCCCCCCAGAGTCTGGGGCTCCAGACCTACATCTAGGCCTTTTCATCAGGGGCTTATAACCTAGCATTTTGCTGTTCTCTGATACTAATGCTTGAAGTTTTAATGAACACAGGCAAATGAGAGTGCTTAGCAGCAATACAGATAGTACAACAAATACAGGATAAGCAGTTTGAGATTAGATTTTAATACCTTCTTAATGACAACACCAAGATCTAGTTATTGCTCTGTGTAACTAAGCCACTAACACAGATGCCAGAATACAACAACACTTATGCACTGTTGGGGTTTCCACTTTGGGAAGTGAGATTTTGGAAGCAACCAGGACAAAGCATGATACAGGGAGATAATTTCTTCTTGCCAAATAATACAAACCAGTCTGCAAAAGCACCATGATGGTGTGGGCAAAGTGCCCTCCCTTGTGTTGATTTCACAGAATTTCTCTAGATCCCTACAAACTGGAGAACTACAGCAAAGGTACTGACATTGGTTCTTAAAATTACATTTTCTTTTAAGCCTTAACCTCCTTTTTAGCTCCATTTATTCCCAGGAATAACAGTCGTATGGATGCAATCACGCTTCATGTTTCAGAACTATTTTATGTATTTATTTATTTATTTTGGAGAGAGACTAGTTGAACTAAGCTTTGAATGGCCTTGAAAGGAGTTTGACTCCTCAACGTGAAACTTGTAGGACCCTCTAATGTTTGAAAACTTGTCCAGAAACAAAAGCAAAAGCTGTGGGATGCTGTAAACTCCCCAGGCAAGCTGAAATCAGCTTGCCATTTGGGAATCACTGGTCAAGAAGCTGAAGGCAGAGGCTGCCAAAATTGGAAATGGATCCTCAAGCTCAAACTCTGTGTAGTGCAGAAAAGAAACAGTGAGACAGGATATGAATGGTTTGACAAAGGACACGACAAATTGTCCCTCTTACCATATGGCTAAAGATTTTGCCGTGGCCTAATTCAGTGTGTCAGACATGGGCCTCTAAAAAAGACCACACTTACTACAACTTCAGTCCCATATTTGTTCCAGAACAGGGGAATAACCTTTTTTTAATTTACACTCCACTTCTGATGTTGCCATTATGTAATGCCCTAAACAAGCAAACAAGCTGGTGTGTCATTACTGTGTGCCCTTTTTTACCATGTATTGATTTATTGCTATCTGATGTACTAGTCCTTTACCAAATCTTATTAGTAAATCACCAAAAGGTGATGTCTGGCTTGAAAGCTTCACAGAGGTAATGGGCAGACCCATTGTCAGAGCAATGTACAAATCAGTTCATGCCAAGAATATCTGGCATTGCTTTTTGCTACCTAACACAACTTCAGCATCTGTTCAGGTCTCCTGTTCTCCTCATGCTGATCTTTGCTATGAGGAGAAGAAAATGACTGAACAATAGACTTAATGGTCCGTATATCCGTGTCTCAAACACCATCCCTTTCTCCATGAACCCTGGAAGCACACGTTCAGATCCCAGCAGACCTGACTTAGCCCTTCTCCTTTCCAGGAAAGACACAAAGCTGCAGCTTTCTGTACACCAGCCAAATGAGAAACAGAAAACAAAGGGGAGAGAGGGCAAAGAAAAGCATTTATAAGGAAGTGAGAGGCTTTTGAGGAGGAAATAATGAAACAGGAAGATAATGTCAGAGGCAACAGCCACAGAGAAAACACCCAACAAGAGCAAAGCTAAGGAGAGGTAGGAAGAAAATGCTGATGAGAGACTGAGGGAAGGGAGAGCAGAATGAAACAGAAAGGAGTCTCAGCAAATTTCCATAATGTAACACTGATGAAGCCTTTTATGATTATAAACAGGAATTTTCAGAAGTGTTCCCTTGCAGGAAGTTTGCATACTCATATTTTAATATCTCTCAACACTTTCCCAGCCTTGAGACATCGCTTGCATGGTACCCTGTGGGCCCTGGATATGGGTTGCTTCTATCCAGTGCTAGGAGAAGCCTGAGCTGCTTCTACATTTGTGTTGGATGCAAAACTGCAAAATTCCAAGGAAAGTAATGAGATTCTGGGCCACGTCAAGAAAAACCCAAATCCACGAGTCTGTACAGTCTTAAACACTTCCACAAATATCAGCCTGCACCTAATGCAAGTCCAGACTCAAGCACCGACCCAGTGTGCAAACTATGAGTTATTGCCATTTACAGCCCACGAGGTGCTTACCTGACTCTATCCTCTCAGACTAGATATTGTTCATATTCTCAGACTGAATGTATAGCTACAACATTTCCTGAGATAGATCTATACAACTATAAAAACTAAAAAAGATTATAGCTGTCCCTGAAATAATTTTTGAAAGGTATAGACCATCACTCAGTACTAGTGTCACAAAACAGACTGCCAGAGAAATCACCGTAGAGCAGAGAGGAAGCTGTGGAGCTCCACAGAGTGATTTCACCAGACTTTTCCACCTGAAACACATTTCTCTTGTGCAGATGATTTGCAGAACATAATTCCACCTCAGGAGGACTGGCACCACTTGTCTATTCTCTCTGCGCCCTATGAAGCGAAAAGAAATAATCTCTGATCTCCTCAGGGCCTCTGCTGCAGACTTCAGGGGGAGGACTTTCCAGCGGATTCCCCTCAAAATTGCATGAGCAGTAATTGTGTCCCCAGTCCAGGTTCACCAGTTCCCCAAATCTTGCCGGAAGGGCCCGTAAATGGTTGTTTCCCAGCCACAGCGTGTGCAGGTTCCTTAAAACACAGATATCCTCAGGCAGGCTCTCCAGGGAGTTGAAGAGCAACAGAAATGTTTCCAGTTTCTCCAGATTCCGGATGCCAGAGGGGATTGTGCGGATTTTGTTGTCGCTCACATCCAGAAAGGTGAGGCCCCTCAGCTGGCAGAGGGGGGCAGGCAGTTCAGCCAGGCTGTTGTTGGCCAGGTGGAGGCTGCGCAGCCTCTGAAGCGCCGCCATTTCAGGGGGCAGGGAGCTCAGGTGGTTGTTGCTCAGGGTGAGCCTCTCCAAGTGCCTGAGAGAGCCGATTTCGGCAGGAATGGCCTTCAGGTTGTTGGAGTCCATGTAAAGGAGGGTGAGGTTCTTCAGGCGGCTGATGTCTCGGGGGAGCAGCTCCAGCCGGTGCCTCAGGCAGCTCTCCCTTTCTGGGCTCATCTCCAGGACCTGCAGCTGGTCCAGGCCAAAGACCTGCTCAGGAACCGCTGCCAGCTCTCTGCCGGAGATCTTCAGTTTCTTCTTCCCTTCGTACTTGGGGTCGTGCTCTGTAAGGTACCTCCAGAGTGGGTCAGTACCCGTAGGGGCACATCTGAAGGAGGTGGCTGCATTCATTCTCCCACCAGAAATGTGGCTGGCCGAACCGGGCCCAGGATGGTGACCAACAATTTGTTGTGTGCACCACGGGCAACCACTGAGGTTCTCAGTCAGTCAAGGCTCTCTGTCAGCTTTCCTCTCTGGCAGGCACATAACAACACACATGCACAGTGTTTGGGTTGCTCAGAGACATCCCGCTGAGCAAACATTTGCCCTTCTCGCTCGGTCAGGTGTTTCCCTCCCGGCACTGCAGCGTACACAAAACACAGTTTCTGGACTGTGAATATTTCTTCTCATGCTTTCAGACAGTGAGCTGGTGCAAGTGTTTGCTGGTGTTCAGAGAGAGAAACAGCAGTGCTGTAACTGTGCTTGTCAGCAGTTTGGTTCAAAGCATTTTTTGTTTGTAGCTCTGTCCTGGTGGGCACACCTGAGATGTTTTTTCTGAGGAATTCACATTGGTCACTCCCAAGGGATTGCAATGGAAGCAGCAAGGCAGGGTAAATAAAGCACATGGTAAATGGGACAAGAAGACAGGCTCATAGATGGTAGCTTGGGAGCTGGAAGCCAGGAACAAGCCCTGCTCTCCAAGACAGTTTTTGCCTTTAACCAAACACAGTAAAACATCAGTTTTGAAATCTGGAAGTCCTCCTCCCCCCTGCTGAGCACATGAACTTATGCACCATGGAGATACGGTCTTTCTTGTACTGCACTTATTCAGGCATATTTTAAAACATTTTTTTTATTGCTTACTGCATGGTTTTGTAAGAGATGAAAAATACCAGGTTTATCCTAAGTCACTCAGCACAGCATGCAACATAGAGAGCAGGGCATTTTCTCAGAAGGAGACAATTGTGGGTTTGAAGCCTCAGGCTGAGAAAGCTACCTCTTTTATTTCATCTTCTAATCCTTAAGGCTTTCGGCTAAAAAATGCTTAGAATGACAATATCAGATGCTTTTCTGGGAAAGGGGTCTCCACAGTCTCCTACTGGCTATTAAAGGCAAATGACAATGTGTTGTAAGTGTGGTGTGAACAGGTCTACCAGGTCAGGTCTTGTGGACAGTGAATGCATGAGCTCCGATTCCCCACTCCAGATCTGATGTCCTCAGCCCTGATGGTGCTGAGTTTGCACTGTCTCCCAGTACCAGGTTGCAGAGATGGGTGGAGAGTGTTGGGAGCCTGCTAGGCAGAAGACGCTGACTAGAGGATTTAGGGATTATAGGTGAATACCAATACCATTTCTGAACTTACACTTCAGGTCTCCTGTTTTCTAATGGATTTGGCCTTCAGATACAGACTTTAAGGGATGTTGCATACTGACTGTAATCCTTAACTTGGATTGAGTGCAAATACCCTAACCCTATTGAAATCAAGCTCTGAATTTCATTCTGATTCATCTGTAAGAGAAAACTACTTCCTGCCTGGTATCCATCAGTGCTGTGAGGCTCCTCTTGCATCATAAACTCCTGGGATGATGATGGCTTCTTGATGGGGACCATGCAAGCTACTACTGAGCTATCACAAGTCAGTGAGAGTTGAGCTATCACAACTTGGTTGACTATAATAACTCGATGAACAATGATGTGAGCAGGTCCTGGGGACACAGAATGGTTACCCTTTTCTTTAGGGTCACCATTAATGTCATTGGGGTCTGAAGGTTATGGCAGCTTCATCAAGAAGAGGTATTTTACATAAAATATTCAACAGAGGAAGTCTAATGGCTGTTCATAAGTAAGAATGTACACAATAACTTGGAAATATATTAATATATCAGAGATTAATAGAGCAGCCAAGGAAAAGTGAGATTTTTTTTTTTTTTTCACTTGCAAGGGAAAGTTGCTGACTAGTAATGACAGGCTTTACAATTAACCATAAAAATAAGACTCATACACAACTCCCATCAAAAAAGTGCTGAAGAACTTATTGCAATGAGAGTCATTTCAGACTTGAACAAAAGCCATCCCCATTACTACAGGGAAAAAAACATGTTTTTATATATTACCTATGTCTGTCCTGTGAAATAAACTGAATTGCTGTACATGCTGCCTTCTGCTTAAACAGATTTATCTCTCCACATCAAAAGCTGAGACTTACAGACAGAACCTCATGCTGAGCCAAAGCTTAGAGAGAGGTTTTTCTGAGGCTGAGCACTTTTTCCCTCCGGGAGTCTGACCCTGGGCTTTCCTTTACCAAGGTGACAGGTTCTTTTCTGCTCCATCTTGCAGGATATCCTTCCTCCTGATGTTGATCGCTGGCTCATCAGGAATGTCAGTGTATGATTAATGTCCCTCAGTCAAATTGTTCCCTTGTGCTTTCTCCATACAGTTCATGATCCAAAAAGTAAAATAACAAGAAGCCCATATTGTCAACATATGATCCCCTTAGAGATCCAGCATATTAGTTTCATTTTTAATTTAGACTAACCTCAGTGAGAATATTGCAGAGTCTTGAATCAAGGTACATGAGGAATTCTGAAGATATCCTGAAAATCTGCTTTGTAAAGCTACTTGAACAACCACAGTCTCCTGTTCATCATTTTTCAGGTTTTTCCAACTGCTTGTGCCCATTTCACAGGTCAGAACACAAAAATGTGGTTGTGATTTCTAGGTGTAAACAAAACGATGAAGCTGAGCAGTCTTCCTTTTCTAAATTCAACCTCACCAGTTGCAAGGTGTTGAAATGAAAGTCCAGACTCTAATGGACTCTATTAAAAGTGCCAGGCTTGGGATGTAGGAGGCAATTGGGTGGCTGATGCAAGGATTCCCCAGCAGAGCTAGCTCTGCAGGTACCATATCAAGGACTCCTGACGGTCTCTGCTGTATGCTCACCCCTGTGCAGGGCTGCAGACTGGGGCCAGAGCCTAATTTCACCTCCGGGCTGGTTCTGTTCTTGTACCCTGACACAAAACAGCAATCTTTACATTCAGTAGTACTGAAATTGATCTCACAGTGAATGAAATAAGTGGTAGTGGATGTTTGCAGATATTTAAAGGTGTTTTTTTTTTGTTTTGTTTTGTTTTTTTCTGGCAAAAGAACAATACAGGTTCATGCCATCATGTCCCTCCCCCTCTGAGTTACTTGGCTGCCATTCTCATAGCACCCAACACC
Organism: Nettapus auritus; assembly: GCA_011076525.1. Taxonomy (NCBI): domain Eukaryota; kingdom Metazoa; phylum Chordata; class Aves; order Anseriformes; family Anatidae; genus Nettapus; species Nettapus auritus. Next base: position 145,526,242 of record CM021766.1, read on the forward strand.
TGCAACAACTATCTCCACATCAGCTCAGTGGGAATATGAGTCGGGAAAGGTGGAGGATAGATACCTGCCAGAAACTCTTCTTCCGTGAACACCTCGTTAAACCAGGCAACACAGCCCAGAGAGCTTCAGCTGACTACTTAAGGATGGGCTAAATCACCATCTCACATTGGAGCCATCAAAAGGCAGGTGCCGCAGCCTGATTCTGAATCTCACTGTGAAAGACTGAGCATGGGATTCAGGTACCTAGAATAAGCATCTCACATCATTTGAGGTTCTCCATAACCTCCCTCAGGGATGCCCACTGCAGATTTAGGTCATCCCTTGCGATACCCAGCCATGCATAGGCATCAAGTCCTGCTCCAGAAGCTGCCAAAACACAGACTGAAGAAGGGCAAAATTTGGAAAATTTCTACTTTAAAAGACTAAACCATCAGTAAATGCTATTTTTTTTTAATTGCCCATAATTTAAGAGCTGCGTTCATGTCCCAGCTGGTTTGCGCTCAAAGTAAAGACCTTGGGCTTAGCTGCTGCAGCATTTTTATTGCATCTCTGGAAAAACACACACATTTGTTTTTGTCCTGGGCAGCGTATTCTTGCTTTGATTACACATTTCCAAATAAACATGTGGAACGGAGTTCAACCTTAGACAGTTTAATTATCCCATATTAACAACAAGAGGTGTGAAAGGGACAGCTCAGGAAAGCAGCATCAGAGGGCTGTCATAAGAGGAGCCTCTCCAAAGACAGTGAAGAAGGAAAATAGTCCATGCCTTGCTAGAGCTCCAAGAAGAAGCTAATTAAAAGCAGTTTAGAATGCAAGTATAAATTGTTAAATAATGTAACACACAACATTATTTTCCCCGCAAATTAGTCTTTTTTTTTTTTTTTAATTTTAAATTATTTGACAGGTGAATTATGTGATGGAATAATGGTCTGTTTGCTATAATTGCAATAATTTACACAATTTAATTTTTTTAAAAAAGAAAAACTCCCAGTGACATCAAAAAATGCATATATCATTAGCAACACTGTAATATGTAGATAATGCTTTAGGGAGGCAGACAATGTGATTTTTACAGCATGTCCTCTCTTGCCATAGGGCCAGCCAGAAGAAATCCAACAATAATAAAAGTGGATCCTTGGGTTTAAGTCTCAGACTCACTGAATGGACTTTACTGTGATGTACCAAACGCTTTATTTCAGAGCCAGGAACACTGAGATGCAAAAGCCACATCCCCATCTTGTTTGAGAATGGTTAAGGGAGCGCCCACAAGCACCATCTCCTCCCTGTCTGCCACCTCCTGCATCCAAGGCTGCCTTGCAAGGTGTTGGACAGACAAAACATCACTGCTTGTCACCTTCCTGCATACACAGGCACCTGCTCAGGCACACAGACATCTGCATGTTTTGGAGGGCAGCTTCTGACCATGCCCAGGGCTGTACTTACACATTTAACTGTCCGCCCAGATGGCAGATCTAATTTGGAAAGAAATCTCAGGCCACCTTTCCAAAGACTGCAAATGCCCACGAGCAGACTGAGGCAAAAACCGGTGCAGCTTTTGCTGCTTGACTTTGTAGGGCAGGAATCTTACACACACATCCTTCCTTTTTGTCTTTTTATTTTATTTTTTATTTTCCATTGACTTGAGGCACAGTCACACAGGGCTGGCTTCTGGAGGAGCAGCAGCTACAGAAACCTCCCTTTGATGACTGTGCCCATAGCACCTGGGTGGCTGTAAGCATCAGTCCTGATTTGGGTCTGCAGCATGTCTCATGTTCCTCACTACCAACAGATTGTGCTTAGTAAATGCCATTTAACTGGCTGGAGAGGAAACGAGGTTTTTAAGAAAAATAAGGGAAATGGCATCCACTAAATTCAGAACACAAAAGCAGGGCTGGCTCTGGGAATGGACTGAATAGACAGCCACAAAGTAGGGAATATGATAGAGTAAAGGGAGTTAGGCTCGGTCCCTTTTTCAGGGTGGAGAAATTGCAGAGCTCTAGTCTTTGACGAGCCCATGCAGTTCTTCTAACTGCTATTGAAGGTGCTGGTGTGACTCACTTTTGCTAACACAGACTCCTGGTAATGATTCTAAAAGACTTAAAGATGAAAAAGGTTATCCAAAAAAACCACCCCAAAAGAAACAAACAAACAAACAAACAAAACAAACAAACAAACAAACCCACAAAGAAACAAAACACCAAGATTTCTTTTATCTAATTATACAATCTTGGAGGGGTGAAAGACCCTGACATTTGTTTAACAGAATATCATTATGTATTTACCCTTCACACGGCATACTATGTCATACGAAGACTATGTTATGCAAGGCACATACAAACATACAATACAGAGTCTGACAAGTTACCATCAGGACAGGAGCTAAATGTCACATAAATATGGCACAGTTAACGTGCTTGACCTCCACAAAACCTGTTCATTGTCATATTTATTCAAAATGATGGCTCGTGCTATATTGGGAGGTATCTCTCGAGTAGTAAGCCTGTTCTACATCCCCACTGGAGAGATGAAAACTGGACTAGGAAAAATGATGCTGTTAAATAGCACAATGTGATCAAAATGCTTGCCTAATACTGAAATATAGCAAGCTGGCCTAAGATGCAGTACCGCAACATATACTCTTGAGAGTTATTAAAAAGCAGTGAGCTTTTCACTTCACGATATTTTCACTTTGATTAGTCTTTCCATAGTGAGAAATACAGTAAAATCAAATCAAAGAGATTATTTGCATAGGAAACTGCAAAAATATCACCACTGAGATCTACAAGGGAAATACTTTGTTCAACCCTGGCAGTGAACATGCTATTTAATTTCATTTTTCTGTAAAGCAGAGGCAAATTTTATCTGCTGCTGGGTAAGAAGAAGACTCCGAGTCTGGCAAATAGCTAGCTCTGGGCTTTAGCCACAGTGTCTGATTCTGGGAGAGTTATAGACAGCTGTGGTTTCTGGTTGGCTTAGCCAGCTTGGAAGCACCGTGCCATGTGGTGAACATGCCAACAGGGCAGGGGGCCTCATTTCTGTCTGCAAAAGACCTGACAAGATTTCCAAACAGATTCAGCGCTTAGTGCCTGTATCAGGTTCATTACTCTGATCCCTCAGTACAAACTGCATTGTGCAGAAGTTTTGGAAATGCAGATCCTTTGCTGGCACATATCTCCGAGTTGTGATCACCATTCAGATCCACACCTTTGTGTATGGGCAAGTCTCAGAGGGTTAGACCAAAAGTGACCAATTATAAAGGTCTTCTCAGACTCTTTCCCATCTTTATTATCTCTTTATTTACAATTTTAACAATGAGCTGGTAGGGAAAAAGGACACATGTCTGAGTTTTGGCTTTCACTCTCAAACACAATTTCCTCTGGGTTTCTGAATACCAATTGTTCTGACCTTTCCATCAGAGATCAACACTCTCCTAGACCAGACTGTAATCTCTCACCTGCCTTCTAAAACACACCTCTGCCAAATTATTGTCATGGTGGATCATTCAAAGCAGTGAAGTTGGGTCGCGCTTGGCTTCCTGGGATTTTTAACATCAGAAGACGTTCTGTGCTTCACTGGCAGATTTCTTGGGTGATGCAGTGGTAGGGAATTATGCGTGCACTGACAATGAAAAGTGGATTTGGCAACCCTGGGCTGATGGAGGACAGCATCATGACTTTTTGCAGAGGCATCTCCCTGGCAGAAGGAAGATAAGCTCCATCTAATATATACATACCCTCTGATTACTGAAATTCTTGTACAAGAAGCAGTGAGAAGCTTTATATCATCTTTTTTTTTGTTTCTTCATCCCACACAGTCCCATAAAAAGTGGTTTCTATAGGGTTCAGATTCATTTATGTGCAGAAGAACATTAAATTTATCAGGGAGCTTCCAAGGAACACATTGCCTGTCCATAACTATCCATTGTGAGCTGAGTGTAATGGAGACATCTTACCCAGCTTTGGCATGACCTTGCCCTCCTCCTCTCCATGGGGATGGCAGCTAGCACCAACAATCCTGCGATCAACCTGAGTCTCACAGTTAATGCCCTGGGCTGCACAGTGCAGGATTTGATCTCAGTTTCAAGGGTGAGGGTTAAAGCTTTGGAAAGAATTAACAACATAAAAGAAAAAAAATGTGGTATCTGAATGGTTTTGCATAAGCAGCTACACAATGCATCGATGTATGTTCTTCAAAAGAGAAAAAAAACACTTATTTTTAATGTTTTAATATGCCCTGGTGTTAGAGAAAAACAAGAACAAATTCACATATCACATCAAAGGTAATAATAATAGATAATAATAATAATAATTAATAAAAATAATCTGACCGACCGGCAGCATTTGTTGGCTTTAGAAGGCCTCCCATGAAAGAAACACAGTCGAAGACATCTGCGAGCTCTTGGCAGGCTTGATGAATTCAAGTTTTAAAAACAAGTCTGGGGATGCTCCCTGTGTGCTAGGGCCCTTTGACATTGGTGGGCCTTGCAGCCAGGCTTGCGTAGTAAGCGCACTGAGTGGGGTCACACTGTCCATTGGCTCCTGGAGGTCCCTGTGGGCCCATGAGACCAGGCACCCCAGCTTCACCTTGAGGGCCAGGTGGTCCTGGCATCCCATCTTTGGCATAGCCAGGCTCCCCTGGGAGGCCTAAAATAAAAACAAAATGCCCTTGGTGAGTGGCACCCCTAGGGTACCTTACTCAGCGTCACAGGAGATGCAGGAGATATTTCATTTGTATGAAATATAGTGGGTCCATTCTTATTCTAAGGCAATGCAGGACCAGCGTGCCCAGTGCAGTCTAAGGAGTTATGAACTTTTCCCATAGTTTCTTCTCCCAACAAAGCAGGGTGAAAGCAAAAACAATCAATGGCTCTTAATTACTAATTGTAAACGAAATATATTTGCTGCTTCCTTGTTAGCAAAGATAAAACATGAGTTGTATGCCTGAGACACAGGTGTTTGATATAATCACTTAAGCTACCTGGATCTCTGAGCTCTTCTTGGTCACAAGAAGATTCTGGCAAGTGCAGATAAGGCACTTCAACATGTACCTAGCATTTAAAACCTCACTTTGGACTTGTCCCAGAGGTGAGTTAACCTAGCTGTGAATGAGATGGGTCATTGTTCTTGTCACTCACGGTGAGGAAACAGAAGTGGCTAGATGTGATGCTAGTGTTTTTTTCTTCCCTTTGGGCCACTGGCTACAGAAACTGTGTATGCTGTTATTTATGTTATCTTGACTTTTTATCTAATGTAGAAGAGCCCTTGTCTTTGTTACTGTTCTTAGTGATATGTTTTGTGGGGCTTTCTGAATAAACATACCTGGAATTCCTGGAGGACCTATTTCACCTCGTTGGCCAATGCCAGTATCTCCTTTCTCACCCTTTGCTCCTCTTTCTCCTACAGAGAGGGAAAAAACAACAATAAATCTGTAAGCATTACCTGCAGATCTAAAGAATACTAATTCCACAGGTCTTGAATCCACACTGCTGCTAACGTATTTGCTAAAAAGCAGTTCCTAATTATGGTCACTCCTCTGAGATGGGGCATAAGGGGGAATGAAGATCTGACCCACTCCAATTCTGGTCAGAGGTATAACACACACTCTGCAATTGCTGGCCACATTCACAAAATCTGCTTTAGAAGTCTGAGGCTGCTTCTAACATGACTTTTAAGTGCCACTTAGAGGCTACTAACAGGACAGGTGAATACCAAAGTTGTTAAGCAAGTCCAGCTTACTGCTTGTATCACTGCAACATCTCAGTAAGTCTGCCCAATGCACAGTAAGACTATGATACAAACTCAGACACTAGAAAATCGGAGGATACTCAAATATCTGGCAAGGTATGAGATGACTGTATTGAAAAAAAAAATACTTTTAAGAAATTAAGATTTTTAGGGAAAAAAAACAATAAAAAGCTTAATCAATTTGAAACTTGAATTTTTCCATTAAAATACACAAAACAAAAGCTTTTTTATTTTTCAGTTTGCTTCATTTCAGAGAATCATAGAATCGCTTTGGCTGGAAGGGATCTTGAAGACCAACTTATTCCAGCCCCCCTGCCATGGGCAGGGACACCTCCCACCAGACCAGGTTGCTCAAAGCCCCATCCAGCCTGGCCTTGAACACCTCCATGGATGGGGCATTCACAGTTTCTCCGAGCAGCCTATGCCAGTGCCTCACCACCCTCTAACTAAATAATTTCTTCCTATAAGAAATCTAAATCTACCCTTTTTTTAGTTTAAAACATTAATCCTTGTCCTATTTAAAACCATTACTTCTTGTTCTATCAATGCCCTATCATTTTCTAGCTCTTCACCAGGACTGCTTGTCACTCAGCACCTCAGCATACTCCTGCTACCCAGTCCCTACACTGAAGAAAACATGGTGGACACATCCCTTTATTGGACTTTCCAAACGTATCAAGTTTTGTTCACCTTTGGGCCCAGCAGGGCCAGGTAGCCCTTCAGATCCAGTCTGTCCAGGCCGGCCCGGCTCTCCTGGGGGGCCAGTTCTTCCTGGTAGTCCTTCTTTCCCAGGGGGACCAGGAGGTCCTGGTCTGCCATGGGATGCTTTTACCTGTGCAGGCTGTATCTGAGCCAAGAGGTAGGCCAACTTTGCTGTGAAGAGAGAGGAATTAATGGGTTTGTTAGACCAGAAGGTCAGTGCTCCAAGAGATGGAGAGCCAGAAACAGTGGTCCAGTAAAGTCCATGTGTTGTCACAGATCAAATTTTTAGGGCCATCCATTTGTTATCCCCACATAATCCTTCCCTGTTAGCAATGTCAGTGCCTCACTGAACCTTTCTAGATGATGTGAGCCTTATTTTCTCCATAACTTCAAACCTCTCCTGAATATCATGCGAATCCTAAACACTTCTCTATGTTCCTTGCCCACCAGGGATATGAAATATCCTTTTCCTTTAATTGACAGTTGGCGGACTTATGTAGAACTGTGATCATTGCTGATCTGAAAAGAAGAGCCTGTTTCCATTGCTTCTGCTACCAGTGAGATGCTGCATGGCTGCTCTGTAGGGAGAAAGCTTTCTTTTCTTGTTCTGGGCTGTTGTACATGTGGAGTGAAAGCTAATGTACCCATCTCTGCCTCTGAAGTCAGAAACTGTGACTAAGGCAGCTCCCTGTGTCAGCATGTTCTCTGATTTCCATGCAGGCACATTGCTTGTGGCTTCCAGATTCAAACCCTAAGCAGTCTTGAGGGCTCTTAAGACATACTTAGCATCACAAAAACATCCTAGAGAATGAAGGGAAAAGGGTTTTCTATGTTGACTTCAATGACGCAAAATCTTGACTGCTTTTAGACTGCGGTGGAAATCGAAGTCTGAGAGCATGTAAATAAACTCCTTCAAATAAATCACCTCATTTCACCATGATCTCTGGAGTGGAGGAAAATTCCCATGGATATGTTTCAGCTGCTCCAAGAGCTGTGTGAGGAGAAGCGCTACAGCTCTGCAGTTCACTGTTGATAGTGGTCTGCTATTCATATATTTTGAGAGAAACAGCAGCCTACACTCACCTGGCACCCTCTTCTCAAACTAATGGGTACTGAGTGTCACAGCCAGCAATCAGGAACATTTCTCCTCCAGCTGGAACCTCAAAGCAAGTTTACCAGGGCCCATAGTCCCTCTGTAGGCTTCTACTCTGTTTACTTTCTCTTCCAAGGCCCCAAATGAATCTATTTTAATTTATATCTTCTTTTTTCCTACCATCTGAGCCCAGGCATCTGCAGGAATGATTCTACAGCAAAGCTGTGTTGGGAGTAAAAGCCATGACGTGATTAGCACAGGCAATGTCCTTGGGCTAAGGAGGGGAGAAAGCCCCTGCACTGCTGCTGGGAACATCAAGCCTGGGGAATGGTAAAGCTTGCCCAGCACATTTCATTTTACACATATCCGCCTTCCAGGCAGGCTTGTTGCAACATCACCTTCCACAAGCAGGAGACGTTCAGAGGCCAGTTATACCACCACAGCTATGGGAAGTAAGTTTCATACACTCAGATCTATCTGTTGGCTTCTCAGAGCTGATTACTCACCATCTAGCTGCTTAGCTAATTCCTCTTGGATGAGTCTTCTCAATGTCTCTAGAGATGGAGGTTCCCCCTAGGGAGTAATAATCACGGTAATAATAAGACATACTAATCACAGCTAGGGGATGTATAAATGAAATTTTCAATGAAGGGCTTAGAGGGTTATATTTCTTCACCCAATGCATACACAGGGCTGCAGGGACTGCCTGGAAGAAGGAGAACGTAAAGAGACTCAGAACATCCACAGTTCCCACCTGGCTGTCAAGGTATAATCAAGGAGCCTGGTCAGAGGGCTCAGTTGCTCACTTTTCTCATCTCCTTCCTAAATAAAATCTCCCTCCTATACATTAACAGGGGGAGTAATGGAAATTGAATCAGGAGACTTCCTCTGCTCCACTAGACAACAGTGGAAAGCCTACCTGCTTCCTCAGCTCTGCACATTTCCTTGCAGAGAGAAGTACGTGTGCCTCCAGAATAGTAAAGTAGAGGATCTGGACTTGGTATACGCACTGATACTGGATACATCGCCTGCTGACAGGCCTTATCTCAGTGGAACAGAAGCCAATTTACAAACACGATACTCATTCTTCCAAGCATGCACAAGGTTTTGCCTGATTCCAGGCCATTGAAGGGAGACAGAGATGGGGCTGCCTGGACTCGGTTCCTCGCACAGCCTCCAAGGGACAGCATCCTTTATCCCCTCTCTCAGCTCCTTTGTGAAACAATGCTGTTAAACATCTGTAATACCCATTAAAACTCAAAGCTGCATAAACAACTACCCTGGGTGTCCAACTGGAAAACTGATGAAAGCATTTTTGGTAGACTGGAAGGAGAACATTTTTGGCTGAGGCTTTCCAAGACTATAAAAAATTGTTTTAGGGTAACTAGATACTTATGTTTCCATATTTCACAAACTCAGAAGAATAATTTTAGCTGTATTTTAAAGATAAACCATTTTGAGCACAAAAGATTAAATATTTTCCTTTATAATTTGTAAAACGATATGTTTCACTTGAAAAACACTTTTCATTTTTTTGGTTATTCTTTCAGTTTGTGACAATTTTGAAAGTATTTCTGATCAGCCTAAAAATGTCACTCTTCTGTGAATGAGCTATTTACACGAAAGTGTTGTTTTTCCCTCAGTCTTATCCTTTTAACATATAAGGATGCAGACTGTGCCCTCTGTTTATAAAAACTTAATGAGGTCTTCTGAACCAGAAATTATTCCTTATTAAGAAATGTAGATTTTACTAAATAGCTAACAGACGTTCCAATTTTAATTGATAAAATTGCTGATAAGTATGGAGTGGATCCATTTGCTGCCTCCGTCACAATGTAAATTTTGCATGAGAAAGAGATGTGTGCGTTGGTGACAAAAACCAAAATAACAACAAAAACAAACAAAAAAATGTCATTACTACTACTTGCAATGGCTCTTAGTGAATATCCTAATAAGTAAACATGATTGTGGAACATAATTAGAAGGCTTACATATTATCTTCTGAAGTTTTAACCCTATTAGTTGCATTAAGTCTCCATAATCATCACTGGATAGCATCAAATATCTCTGTGCTGTTGAGACATGAAAAAAATGCTTTGTCTAAAATTTACCCAGCCTTTACATTACAGATTACTTTACTGTTTATTCCCCCTGAGGTAGATTTAAATTCATCCTCGGGATGGGCATAGCAGCTTCATTAGTGTCAGTAGTTGTTTCCATTCTTCTACATACATTACCCTCAGGCACTCAATAGCTAGACTGTTTCCCGTTAGAAAGAAAAAAAAAAGAAGAATATTAAATGAAAATGGGATTTCATGAATTCTGATGAGCTGACTACAGGATTTCCAAGAATAGAGCAGTGACCTTTCCATGGCTTAGTGTTTTGTCTCTCATAACAACCAGTAGCAGAGGAAGGCATAAGACCTCTATATGAAATGCTATGTGTTAACACCCATACAGGAAGAAGCTTTCTCAGACTCTACGTACCCATGGACATAGTCTCATGACCTGATTTAGTCCTTTAGAGATATAAGGAGTCAGGGACTGTCTCTGGCTACAGGTCTTAATTGCTCAGCTCTCTTGAAGTCCAGTCCAACACCCCCACAACAAACCTCTACGATATCTTACAGTTCTGTTTTATATATACAAAGAGATAGGAGATAAAAACACTGCTTCCCCATTGTAACACGTCCTTGTACGGGTTTCTGTCATACTTACCCTAATCTCAGGAGCTTTTCTGATTGTACTGTGGCAGTAAAATTACCGTACAAAGCCCTTATCGGGCAGCCTTACCCTTGGTCCTGGAAATCCTGGCTGTCCTGGGGGACCAGGAGGTCCAACCTGCCCCGTGTCTCCTGGTGGCCCATGGGGACCCATCAGTCCTGGATGACCTTTATGGCCAGGTATCCCAGGTTCACCTGGAGGGCCTTTTTCTCCTTGAGGACCCTTTTCGCCTTTGATGCCAGGGTCTCCCTAAGCACAAAAACTGACATTACCACCACAAAATAAAAGGCAAACCTCTGAGTTCCAAGCACAGCAAAACACAAACAGCTGAGCTGGCAAAGTTACTGAATACAACATCTGGTGCATTACAAATGATCCACAAATTATTACTGACGCTGAATGATTAAAGAGAGGGCTGGGAGGAAAGGGGGAGCAGAGCAGATCTCCACAGGCCACACTTCACTCTTAAATGATCCCTTACCCCGACCCCTACCTCAAAAAAGCTGTTTTTATTTCAATGTAATGAAATAACTAATAATACTCTCCAACCTACTCTGTCTCCTTTGGAGCCAATTTCACCTGGTTTCCCTGGTGCACCCTGCAACAAAATAAAGGTGAGCATGAAAGAGCTATCCATAATAACAGTAAGTAATAAAGCACATGCATTCACAATGATTCTTGCAACTTGGGGAAAATACATTTCCCTGTTGGTCCTACAGATCCCTGAGAGCTCTCTGCTCTCAAATATCAACAAATCAAGAAAAAAATCAGTTTGTTGCAAACCAGGTAGCATCCTTGATGTTTTTTCCTGAGACAGTAGCACTGAAACAACCAGTTTAACTTACCTCTTTTCCTGGAGGACCTTTTTCTCCTGGATCTCCCTGAGAAGTAGAGAAAGTGGATTTATGACCATACTGCAAGGACTTGAAAGACCAACCCTACCTATTAACCACGAGTCTCACTTTCTGTCTAGAGCACAAGTTTTCTACCACACAGTAGTGGGTTTAGACTATTTATTGTTAGGTTACTGCTATAGGTCATTCCTGGAAAGGCACATCCTATTGAGAAAGGATATTAGTAAAGCTATATATACCATGTAACTGTTTGTAAATAAAAGGAAAGCATATCTAGAGAACCAGCTGAGATCAGGGCAGATATTTTAGTGAAAATGCATTTCTGCTTTCAGTAAGTTCTATTTCTTTTTCTTACAGATGTTTCACAAAGCTTCCAACCATTTTCTTGGGCAGCTTTAGCTTAAACAGTGCCAGTGTTATAGATATAACTGTCTAAAGATGTAAGGGATGCATATTTGGTAAGGAGAGGTATCATCTTGTACCACAGCAGCTGAGATAATGGATAGAAAGTCAGTTATAAAGCAACTTCCAGCTTGAAAGCTTTCCCATATTTTAGAACTGCATGAAATAAACTCAATATAAATAAGCACCCCATCAGGATTCTTTTTTCCTATACTCTGCATTTAGAATGTGATAATAAAGCAGTACAGTCTTTGCATTTCAGCAAAAATAATAATAATAAAAAAATTCACTGCAGTCCTGGAGTGCACTGATGGAAACAAAGCAAACATTAAACTACAGGTTGCTAAAATTCTGCCCACATTCCCATATCATGAGTAGATGGATTTATCTTTACAATCCATTTACAATTCACACATGATCATATATCTAACGTGTGTATGCAGATGGCATTTTTCCATAACCTGGAAATACGCAGAGTAACTTCCACTTTGCTAGCATACGTCTATGTATGCACGAGCAATGTAACTATTCACAGATGTATGATCACATCAGCTCCAAATCAGGCAGCACCAGACCCACCTGAGTATTCCTTAGGGCCACCTCTGCTTTAAATGGCCACTGTTTGCTGCCTTCAATGAATTTTCCAGAGAAATATTTCTCTCCTCTTTTCATCACAAAACTCCCTTTCCAATCATTAAAAAATAAAAAAGGAAGAAATTCTAGATTCACACAAAAACAATTAAAATCTCATTTTGTCACACTAGAGTTAGAAAAGAAAATATTTACCTAACATTCACCTTTTCTACCCTTCTAGTGGAATGTAGTAACTTATTTTGCTTGCCTTGAAAGGGCTAAAGACACTGGATTTCAAAGCTGTGATATTTTCATGTAAATATTATTTTAGATCAATTTGGAAGATATCTGAATGTTTTAATTGCAGTTTACTTCTGTTGAGGGTAACAAAGGGATTTTCCTGGGATCAGCAACTATAAGAATAGCCGTATTACTATTGCACTTAAAATTTCTGGATTTAGCCCTTCTGTTCATGCAGAGACATAGTCTGGGTGACTCAAATAACCCCATACACGTACCAAGAAGACTGTTGAACCATCCCAATTAATGCACACATTATCAGGGCTGATTGACAAAGACCAATTCATTAAATGAGATTACAGTCATTTGCCCATAAAAATAGCACCAGTCTTTGCAGACCAGTTTCCTTTGGAAATAGAGCATATGGCTTCTGGTTCTGTGGGATCTGCCTATGTTTTCTACCTAATTAAAGATAACTATGTCCTACCTTCATCAGCCCAACATCTAAAAGCAGGTAATCAGTGGCTCTAATCCATCCCCAGACATACTTACAGGTGGTCCTCGGGGTCCTATGAAGCCAGGGAGTCCTGGGCTGCCATTCTCTCCTTTATTTCCTTTAGGACCCTTTGGACAGAAATGAGAGAGACACTAGCAGCCTTTTCTCCACCATCTCTTTTCCAGAGCATGCATTTACAGATACATTGGAATAGGCAAATTTCACTGTAGCAGCAGGACTCCTAAAACTGACAAGGAAAGGAAGAACAGTCATTTAGGAGAGCAGATTGCAGATACCAGGTCTGCATTATTAATAAGCTGTGTGGGGTCCCTGTGAAAGGATGAAAAGAAAGTGACAATTATGAAAGTGACAGGAGGTTCAGCAGCTACTTCTGGTGCTGCATGTTTTCTAAGTTGTCGTTGCAGCTATTGAAATGCCGTGAAGCACAACAACAGGGAAGCAGTGCAGATGGCCATATAGCTCAAATCTGAGAATACAATTAACAGACAACAGCTACTGAGCTTCTCCTTTGCTCTTATTTTCAGGTTCAATTTAAAAAACATCCACCTTTTACTTATCTCTTGTGATGTTCTGTCAAACTGTGCCATTTTCTTACAGATCAGGGCAGCTTAAATGTCAGTTCAGGAAACAGATCAATTTCACATACACTTTTTTTTTTTTTTTTAACTGTTTCTTTTCAGAACTTTCTTTGCCACCTTCTAATTCTGAATGTAACCCTTTTTCTTCTTAGAATGAAACCTGCCTTTATTTTAAGCTCGTTTTGTGTCAAATGAGTGCCAGCAAATCAAACAGGCACAAAGCACGTGGCTGTTGAGTATGCAGCGATTTGAAGCATTGCTAATGTTGCACAAAAGAGACAAGTCTGGAGGTTTCAGGGGTTGGGCCTCAATGTCACATACAGGCACAAACACGGTGGAGCAGCATGGGCACTGTCAAACAGCAGATGCAAAAGGAGAAGAATCCTGGCAGGTGTTGCCCAATGTCCTTGTGATACAAATCATCAATGGTGTAGTAGTTCATAAGGTGGAAAAGAAACTCTTATTGTCGCAATCATCCTTCTCGCTTCTCCTTTTCTTCAAACAGAAATATTGGCTTGTCACACCACATTGCAAAGGAAATGGGTGCATTTCCAGACAAGGCTGGAAATAAATGGAGTAGTGTACAGCACAAGGAAACACTTCTCATAGTTACCTTTGTGAAGGAGAGAGAATTCATTTTCATGACAGAGAAAGATACTGATGAGATGACTGTCTGTTCTGCTGACCAACACTGTCATTGTTTCCCCTTTCTCATCCATCTGACTTTATCCTTTTTCAATCTCTTATGTTATTTTTGGACTGTAAATCCTCTGGAGCAGAGGCTGCTTTAGTTCTGTGTTTGTGCAGGAAGCTGCCTGGTGAGACCCTGGGTCACCAGCTGACTGTCTAGGTAGGTAATGTGACAACATGATGATGATTAAAAGCTAACCCCCGGTTGGCACTCACAGAGCATTCCAGAACCACAGCAACCTTGTAAAACACATGGGAAGCAACCTAGAAAGCCAAAAAGCAGTAAGAGGAGGGGTTGGCATGATAAGAAGAAACGGAGGTTGAAAGGGCAAGAGCGAAGATCCATGGGGTAAGAGGCAATAGCAATGCCAAAAAATAGCAAGGACTAAAATGCAGAAGATTTTTTCTGTGGAAAGGCTGGCAGACAGCACCTGCATGTTATCATCTCCCCATGAACAAAGGTGTTATTTGCTTCTCTGTGACCTTGTGGGAGAGGACATCCAAGCATCAAAGCAAAATGTGTTCAGGGCACGATTTAGTGGCAAGGCTGAGGTTGCTTTATGGTATTGCAAGGGCTGAATGCCACAAAGGTGAGTGAAGTCCCATGACAATTTTTTTTTTCAGATTTCCATGCCTTTGTTTCTGCCTGAATTTACCATCCCAATGAACTGTAATGTCTAGGTGGGCAAAGAGAAGGAAAAGCCCTGAACTACAATAGGTACTGGTGGACACAAAGGTTCATTTGCATGGATTTGCTGAATCCTGAACAATTTGCAGCAGAAGAACAGAGAAAAAACAACAACTGCTTTCTGTCCTCCTTACAGCCCTTCATTACCGCATTGTTCTTCCACACAGGATGCCCCTGGGGGATTCATTCTGCTCCCTGATCTTGGTTTACTGCCCACCGCCTGCTCTTTCCCCAAGCGCCTGGGGAGAATTTCTCTGCTGCTGCTGTTCCTCCATGGCAGCCTGCCAACTCCCTGAGGCAGTCTCCTTCCCTGTGACAATTCTCTGCTGGCTACACAGTTTCTGCTTGGCAAAATTAAATCAACTGGTACAGACAAGGCATGCCAATCATTTCTCCGTACCAGGTAATCGATCATTTCCTTTTTTCTGTGAACACTTAACTTTGCTGATTAAAATAAATAAATAAAAGATGACCCAGCTTGCAGCTCAATTCCAGGAATATAGCCAAAACCCTTCTGATGTTGTGGCCAGACAATAATTTTCAGGTCACTGACCTCTACCTTCAGACAAGGCAACTTGAGGTATTATAAGCTGCTATACATAAACCACTCCATCTATACTTCATCCGTCTCCTCTCCGTGATGTAACTGCTTGCTGCATGACTTTCCCTTAGTTGTACTTACTGGGTTACCTGCTGGGCCAGGCTCTCCTGCAGATCCAGGCAGTCCGTTCTTGCCCTAGATAAAAAGGAAAAAAGTTTAGTGAAGTAACATATGCCACAATCAATAAAAATATCCACCTGCTGCTATACCAGCAGGGATTTCTTTAACATTGTCCAACCTCCTCTCTTGAGAGATTACAGAGTAAGGATTTCCTATTTTCAGTTGACCCCACAACTTCTACATGTCTGACTGCTTGACTAACCCCATCACAGGATAAAAAGTCATTGCATTGGAGCTGATCATAAAGACCAGCCTTTTTACTGGCAATATTCAGAATCATACCTCATGCTTTCTACTAAAGAAGAAACAAAGCAGAAGAAGAAAAAGAGAAACTGATACTCTGCCCTCCAACATATAACAACCCTGGTAGCTCCTCTCCAAAGAAGAGCATGGTTTGGGGTGGTAGTTTCCTTCTCCTCAAACTTTTTTATTCATTGCTACTGTTGTGAAGGGGCATGACACATTAATGACTGATGCCAGCAGTTCAGGAATAATGAGATAAATTACAAAGTAGGCAGAGGAGCTCTCCATATGTTCCTTCAGTCTAATCTAATCCCCTACCCTCCTAGCTTCAAGGGACCTGCCATTCCAGCTCCTGGCACTGCTGGCTGAATCAGCATTTTGCCCAGATATGGAACATGTTATAGAATTTGTTTCACTAGCGTGTCTTCCCAGAAGGAAAAGAAATCACTCTTATTGCAAAATAATAAAGATATGCCCAGGTTCAGTGACTGAGACCTGAATCCAAATTTGGAAAGCTCTGGGTTTTAAAAGAGAATTGAAGAGCCTGTTAAATTAATAAAAGTAATTTCTCAGACATCCCAAATGACACTTTCTGAAATGTCAACTAAATTGCCATTTCTCCACTGAAGATGTAATAAAACTCTACATGTGTTCAATTACACAAATCTCTTTCTTACAATTATGCTTTTTTTGTCGGAAAAGAGCATGACAAAAATGAATGGTGTCACATGGACCCCAAATCTCTCGAATGGGGCACCTGCAGTTAGTGTCTACCTTTGAAAACCATATTCTGAAGCTCTGTAAGAAGTAAGTAATATGTCAGAGGCAGGTCTGGAATATGAGCACGTCTGACACTGCAGTCCTGGCAGAAAATATTAAACTTTCCCACCTAAGTCAGAAACCAACAATACTTTGCACTCTTATTAGTCCTCATTGGTTTCCAGCAATATACTTCTGATTTTTTTTTCTTTCCAAAAAAGGTAGTGTTTTATCAAACATCACCCGGATCGTGCATAGCATTCTTCCAAACCAGAGTTCTGGGATGCAGAACATCCCCAGTAAACACAGTGTATCTCCAGAAACTGTTTGTCAGGAGAGAAAACTCACCGGCTGCCCTCTGAGTCCTCGAGGACCCTGTGGTCCTATGGGACCGGTATCGCCCTGAAATGAAGAAAAGTATTCTAGTGAGTGGGAATGACCTAACAGGTAGGCAAGCAACCCATCATTTAAAAATGTTCCTATTAAATTACACTGTTTGTGTATTAGGGAAAAACAGCATTAAAGAAAAGCTTCACTACCTCCATCCAGGTAGTGGAAAAATTAAACATTTATCACCAAATGCAATCTGATTACAAGCAAAACCCATTAGTATCAGCTGATTTTAAAGCTGGATTCCTCAGGGACCAGACTGCTTTGTTCTCTCTTGAGCAAGGCTTAAGACCTGCTTCTGTATTCTCCAAGGGGTTCCCCCATGTCTACCTTCCATTTTTCTTTGTAGGGTACCATTTACAGCACAACAGTTTTCCAGTGATACTACGGGGGTGCAAACAAGAAACCACTTCCCCAAATCCCATGGCAATTGTGTATCAGCCACCTGGTACATTGCTCAGCAGCTGCTGCAGGATCCTGTTTCAGTTATGCTCTCCAGAGGCTTTATTATGTGACTGCATTTGATGTTAATAATGTCAGAGGATCTGTTCATACCATCTCTCTTTTTTCTGAGCAGCAGCATCTCATTCCATGAGTATTACATAGATTTTGGTTAAGCTGTGTGTGCAGTAAGGTACGGCTTTTGCAGGGGAAGCGTGACAGAACCTGGCCCTGTGGGACCTGCAGAATGAAGCACAGCTTGGAGAGGAGTGGCAGAAAGCAGGTCCACAGCTATACACTACAGCCTGGGATTTAAACAATACAGATCTCTCTGCTTTTCCAAAGATATACCTGACGTTTAAGTGTCAGCAGCCGAGTGGTGATAAAGGCTCTCAAATTCCTCGTTACCTTAATTAGCTTTGCACAAATCATTTCCTGTGCACTGCTGCAGTAATTCGCCCTTTATTGAAATTTCCGTGGTTGTTTTTAGGGAGGGGTCACTGTGAATGAAATTTTTCATTTGTCAGTGAGAAGATGAATGGCTATTCGAAATAGTACACTTACATCCTTCCCTGGTGGTCCCTCGCGCCCAGCAGGACCTGTCGCACCTGGTTCCCCCTGCAATTCAGCAAAAAAAAAGAAAGGGATATCAGCTCAAGGACAATGACAGGCCAGCAACACCACTGCAAGTGTTATGGGGTTTCTGCAATAATGGACTGAGCTCAGTGATGACTTTTTAAAGCCATTAAGAGGCTTGTACATCATACATGCCACACAGATTACAAAAACAACTTGGAAGCATCTTTTGAAAGTGATGCACAAGGCACTGCTTCTAGAAGATTTGTTACTGCTAGTGCAGTGACTGAAAACCACCAACCTATTCATGGTATAGAAACTATTGCAAGGAAGAAGAGATGAGGAGCTCTAGCAGCGGATTGCTTAGCTAAGCTCCTCTAAGCAAAGCATTTTCTTTCCCCATGGAAAATCAGAATTACTGAGGCAGAAAGAAATTCAGTTTTGTTTTCCACTTTCTACACTAAGGAACATTTTGTACTGCATTGCTCAGAACTGAGAGATCAAATTCTTATGCAGGACCTGAGTTTTGGGCTTCTTGAGGCACAGGCAACTAAGCCAAATGGCTAGAAACACTTATATTCTCATTTCTGTATGCTCGTTTCTTATCTTACTCTGCACGTCTTAGGCACTTCTGGAGGAGAGCTGATACTCATCCAATGGTTCCTCAATTGTATGTCAGCATCTGTACTAGTAGGATACAGTATGGAGGCATCCTGTGAATATTGCTCACAAAGGACTGTCTCAAACGGAGCATCAGAGGACTCAGATCTACCAGCCGCTTCACCTTACCTGGGAGCAGAACTTCAGCAGAGGGAATGAAAACGGCTGCTGTGATTTTAGGCCATGGAATTGTGTTTGAAAACAGTCATGTTAACACAGACCTGTCATCATTTTCACCTACAGCCCTAGAAAGGTCAACTTCACACAGTCTTCCTCCAAAAGACCACAATGCATGCAGTGCATGTTGCTTACCCGGGGACCTGGGGGACCTATGTCTCCTCTCTGTCCTTTGAAACCCTGCAAAAAAGAATGAAATAAACCATCGCCCATTACCCTAACACATGAAGGAGTGAGAATGTTCTACCTAGAATGTGCACTTAATAACCTTCCCAGTTTTCCTGTGATTACAAGGGACTGGTAAACATGGAGCTGCCATGTGTCAGGCAGCGATTAGGTAGAAAGAACAATGTCAAAAGACAAAAGTCCCTTCCACAGCTCCTTAGGCTGCAAGACCAAGACTATAGGGTATGTATTCATGGTATGACCAGCCCAAAAAATCATTTAGCTCTTAATTTCATCATTTCCCTCCTTTCAGGACACATAAGAGAGCACAAGGGCTACAGGTGTGACCATATGTCTGGTAGAAGGGATGTTATCTGCTTTAAACTCTAGGTGAGGAACGTAATATCCTTGGGATTGCCCTGACCCAAGTACAGGACCTTGCACTTGGCCTTGTCGAACTTCACAAGGTTTGCCCACCTCTTAAGCCTGTCCAGGTCCCTGGGGATGGCATCCCTTCCCTCCAGAGTGTCAACCACACAACTCACATTGGTTGCAAACTTGCTGAAGGTGCACCCAATCCCATTGTCCATGTCACTGACAACTGATCACATCAGTAAGGGTTGTCAGCTGTCTGACAAAAGCTTCCCAGCTACATACAGTACAGCAGAGTTACCTACCGGTAAGCCTCTGGCACCCTCCTGGCCTGGGAGCCCTGGTTCTCCAGGTTTTCCCTATAGGAAACAACCATGTTCATGTTAACAAGGCTCTCAGGTCCATCCCTCTGCTGTTCAAAATTCTCCCCACTCTTCCCCCTCACGTGTAACACCAAGATGTGATTGCCTGAGGTTTCTCCAGCAGTGTCTGTGCCAGTGTGTGCAAGGAAAACAGCAGTGACAGAGACATTCCCACACATGTCCATCACTGTCGTGAGCACACCTTTTGAATTTCAAAGGCACTTACACCTTTGGACTGTTGTACCTTTGCAGTGTTTTTATTTCAGAGGGGTAATGCACACAACTGCAGCAATACCTTGTCAGCACCTACAAAATCACTATCTGCACACAAAAAACAGGTGTTTTGATGCAAGCACACAACTGTCTACAGCTTTTGTGACAAGCACTGCTCCACTTACCGGTTCCCCTAAATGACAGGGGACCTGGCTCTTTACAGCAGCACTAAGTCCCATTTGGCAAAGAGGATGGCAATGCCAGACTCTGCAAGCACATTTCTTCCTCTAACAAATAGAGTTCTAAGGAACAATACTAATCTCCTGATTTATTAACAATCCCTTTTGCCTGATATATTAGCATTTCCTTTTGGCTTACAACTTTACATCTCAGATTTTTTCCCCTCAATAAATGCAAGTATAGACTAAGCCGAGAACAAAAAATACAAACCCCTTAATCCTGGATAACAGAACTGTCAGAGAGCAACCCAGAAAAGGCTTCTTTAAAGACAACTTCTCTAAATTTTTTATGCCCCATAATCTTCTACCTAAAAACTGGATCCCCAAGTTTAATGCACAACCTCCCTTCTCTGCAATATTTGCAGTAGCTGTAAAGGTGGAATCACTAGGTTTTAGAGTATTTATGGCAGTTGTAAAAGTAAAAGAACCCAGTTTCTTTTCAAGATTGCTCGTACGTGAAAGTTATAAATTGCTCAAGACAATATAGTCCTTATGGTGTTAAAAAAAAAAAAAGATGTGCCAACAGATTTCCAGCCCCCACTGAGGAGTCCATAGATAGGCAGCTCCAAAAGCAATAACTGGATGTTGTTTGTGATTGCTTCAGTGAAACAGCTTTAAATTACATTACCGGTTCCCCAAGAGATCCTGGCTTGCCATCTTTGCCGTCATTCCCAGCAATGCCCTGTTAATGAAATGCAAAGCAGAGGATAAGAAGAAGTTTATAGAATAGATTGTTAATTCTTTGTCAGTGTGAAAACTCACAATAGCAACTCTGCTTCATTGTGGCATTACTTAAGTTTGTTTAGCCCTTCAAAAACTCTGATATTTCTACATTTCAGCCATAAACCTGCCCTTGCCACACCACTGTAACAGCACAAACTGTTTCTCTCCCCCATAAGGCAGTTCTATGGGGTTTCCTCATTTTCATCATGCCAACAGCCTTAAAACAGGATTCTAAAAACAGCTGTTATAAATCATTGTAAAAGCATTACCTTCAATCATAGACTGCTTTGCACTGGAAATAGTTCTGTCCCTATCTCTATTAGGGATAAAAAAAAAAAAAAAAAAAAAAAGTGTTGCACTAATATATTTTCCAGAAGAGAAGTGTTTATGCCCAAGATGCACTTGATCTTGAGAAAGTGCAAAGGAATTATTTTAATTATGGACTGAGATGAAGATGGTATTCCAGGCTATGAATTCTCGTGCCCTCATACTGGAGCTGTTAAATGATTTTTCTGCTCTATGTAAGAGTATTTATGCCAAAGAATGAGGAGGCAAATGAGGAACAGGCCTGTTTCACATTGGTGATTAACACTTAAAGTGATCAGACAGAGCACTCATGATGTCCTGGATCAAACACATAATGCCAACATGGCAGGTACCCTTTAAAGATCATGCACAGCTTTCAAAGCACCCCAGAAATGTCACCTGTTTGTTTTATGTCCACATGTGCTTATAAATATTTAAATGTACTGAGTGAGAAGGAGCTGAACTGCACTCACAGGAAGCCCTGGCACACCTGGTGGGCCCTGTGGACCTGGAGGGCCATCTTTACCCTGGAAAGAAAGCAGAAACATCATGGTTCAAACAAGTCATGCAGATGTTTCTCATATGAAGATCTATCACATGCTGTGTTTGACAATAGAGCACTGTGAGAATCGAGTCTTGAAGCTCACATCATGCTATGTACAAGTTTTCTTGAGTTCATTCCTGCTTAAATTGGAAAGTTTTCTTTTAAAGCAAAATATCCAGTATTAATTATAAGTTGTTACAGATGGAGAAACCACTAGAATCACTAGTATTTTTTTCTGCAGTTTAATTATATCTAACACTGAGTGCTTAACTTTTGCATGAAGTGTTCAGCCAGAAAATAGGTCTATATTTTATATCTACTGAATCAGCAGTTATGAGAAGTGCCTCATTGACTGTCCCTAGAAAGAAATCCTTTCTTTTTCTACAGGACTGACAAAAGCATCCAATGTTCTTCAAATTATTTCAGCCTTAACTCCTTTTCTAAAAAGGGAAGTCCATGTAGTCTTTGTGCTCTCTGCTGGGAGTGCTCACTGATTTCACAACCAGAAATACCATTACTGGTCCCTTACGATGAAGTTCAGACTGAACAGATGTGCAAAAGGTGTCTTGCTCATTAGGAAACCCTGCGCTAGAAATTAATCACGGAATTACAAAGTCCTAAATCATACATTATTCCAGGATGGTTCATTTTTCCTTTTCACACTTAAGTAAGCATCAATCAGACTGCAGTCAGATTACTCGTCTCTCCCAGGGTTTTGTGATGCATTACCATAAAACAGCATCTGAACACCCTTCAAATAAAACAGCAGTAGTAAAATTCTTCATGGACTTATTGAAGTTTATATCTATACTAGTATTTTCAGTAGTGTCAGGGAATGGTCTAAGGGCCTGGGATCTGAGCAGTCAGTGCTATGGTATTCTTCGAAATGGTGCTGGTTTGTCTTGACAATCCCCAGGCACAATTCAGGTGTTATCCTGGATCATGAGCTATCCTAACAGATTAATTCATCCTGTTATAGTGGCTATGAGATTTTAAAAGCAAGTACAGATAAATGAGAGATACAAAAACCTCCTTAGATGGTAGACCAAGGGTGCACCAAAGAGGTCCCATGGGCTGGATTTTCTCTCTGGCTAATTTGGAGTTCCGTTTGGTGAGTAAACAAAACTTCAGGAACAGAGTAATCTGTTGCTATTTGTGTGGGTCCTACTTGCAGGTCTAGAGATGTTTCAGACTGAATAATTTGGGGAGCTTTCGAAGGATATTACATTGGTTCCAGCTCAGCTTCACAGAGCTAAATTTAGGTAAGGCTAGTGGTGTAACACAGAGCTTAGAGCTTACTATGTCTCCTGGGTTTCCTGCTGGTCCTATTGGTCCTGGTGCCCCATCTGGTCCCTAAACAAAATAAAGCAGAAGCAACATGAATAATTAACACCTTTGGTGTATTTGTCACTTAACTCCCTACCACCCCGGAACTAGAAGTGAATGAAAGAGGAAGAGGCATGGTAAAAGTTGTAGGTTAAAAAATGTCTAGGTAAACATCACAATTTGCTCTCCTTTGACAGGATCAGTTTTATTTTTCACTTTTCATTTGACCATGACACTCTATTCATGACTCAGTTTTAAGAGTTCTAATCTTACTGGATTATGCCTATGGCTGTGGCAGTAAATGCGCCTGTGTTATCAGTTTCTCCTAAAATAACGCTTCTTAAGAGGAGCTTGCAGGATTGCAAATGACCCTCAAACAGGGTACATGTATTGTCCTGGTGGCAAAGCATTCAGCAGGCTCTAGGCGTTGCTACCATCTGAAAACAGAATTTTAATCCAATCCTCTTTTCTGGTACATCCTGTTCTTTAGGTGTTGCAATGTAAATTTAGCTTTGAAGAGATTGTGCTGGTCTCCGGAAAAGACAAAGGCTGCACACCCTTAGCATGGCAGAGCCCCGCTACTCTGCAAGCAGTGATATGAGTAGTGGTGACTGTGGGCAAAGAGGTTTGAAAAGAGAAGCCTAATGCTTAGAAAAAGTCCAGGCTGTTGGAGAGTGTATGTGGTGATATCACAAGCATGAGAGCCAAGTTATTGCAGCCTTGCTTCTGCAATGACACCCCAGTATTATGCCTTTATAAATACAAAGAAGCATAACTGTATTTGTGGAGAGAGGAGAACAAGAAATGAGAAGGGCTGTGTTGGAACAAGATACATGTAAAAAGCCTCTTAATTCAGAAGTAAACCACAGGATACAAAAATTGAAAAAAATGTAGTCTTATACCACTGCATAAAACTGAGAATCAAACCCACTGTTAGATCTGCTGGTTCCAGACTGACAACTTACTCCTCTTATAAGGAAATACCTATGTGCACACTACTAAATAGTCTCTGTGGAAGGGTTTTCATGATCATTGCCTTGTGTAAAGAGAGTGAGTGAAGCTTAGCATCCATTTACAGAGTGAGTTGAAGCAGTCAGTGAAAAGTGGTTGATGTATTAAATGGCAATTATCATGAGCAGGGAATTCTATGACACTCAGGGGACCATTAGGAACCCACTGGAAAAGGCAAATGCAACACAGACAGGTGAGAATGTTCCTTGCTGCAACTACCTTTATTAGTAAGGAAAATAGCAGACCATCTGCTTTGCAACAGAAGAACTTACGGGAGGACCAGGATTTCCAGGAGCCCCTGCGAAGCCAGGCATCCCAGGGTGGCCCTGAAAAACAAAAGGAGAGGATTTATACATTGTTCACATTTCTAATTGTATCTAAGTTAAATCGTCATTGGGCATTGGGAGGTAAAATCAAAATGACACAATTCACAGGGAGCTAGTTATAAGGAAATAATGAAAAAATCCAAAACATGCACTTCAGAAATAAATACAGTTACATTCAGGGTGTACTTTCTCTAATATGTATTTCATGGTATGTAAACAGGAGCTGAGAGCAAACATTGTGGGACTGGACAAAGCACAAAACCAGGCTGGAAATCGATGCTGTTTAAAATATCCTACAGATCTCACTGAAGATGTGCTGATTTGCACTTTAAACTACTGACTCAGCCCTTGGCAAAAGAAGTGTAAAAGTTTGCTCCAATTTAGACTATTGTCTTTCCTGTGGCATCTCAATCCCTCCTAAAAGAGGCCACCCTTACACTCATCTTCCAAGATAAATAGCAACACTGGCTTTTTCAGCCCAGAGACAATTGTCTGGATCTCATTTAGGAATTAGCTGAGGAAATGACCAGAAGTTGGTTACTGTAGGAAACTGAATGTATCCAATGTAGAGATGAGGATCATCTGGGAATCATTTGGGAATCTACCAAAACAAGACAGAGAAATACTTTGCTGGAGAGGGGAAGGGAAGCATAGCTGAAGTTTAGCAGTGATGGAGAGATCCCATCTTCCTCTTCTGTTTCCAAGAAGTGTGTTCCTCTGCCAGCATTATAGCAGCTATTAATGAAGAAGGAATCACAGTGATGACACTGTTGGAAAGCATACTCAATTTTTACCTGTTCTCCTTTTTCTCCTGCATCCCCAGCTGTACCACGGTCTCCTTTAGCACCCTAATAACGAGTAAAAAAAGTCATTGAAGGTCACTTAGATTCAGTGTTGTGTCAGCTTTTTGACCTATTTCATAAAGCATTTGGACATTTGCTCATAAAACACAGAAATAAGAACTGAACCCTGCTTGCTCTTCTCTTAAATTCTGCCCTAGATTTTCTCTACTAATGTTGGAGCCAGGAATATCTGGGAAAATGGTCTTTGAACAGACCCAGTATAGTCTTATACATACATATATATATTTATATATAGTCTCAGAGACATGAAGAAGACAGACACATCCTTAAAAATAGACAGGTTGTTAGGCAATGTACTAAAGGGGATTTTGGTAAGGAATCATCTAGCCCAGAGAAGGCACCCACAATATGAGCTACCAATCTTCTCTCCCTTCAGGGACAACAGCAACAAAAACAACATTTCTAAGGTGCAGTCAGAAAATTAACACCCATAAAGTGCCTCTCTCTCCCCATTTCTCTCTCTGTCCTCATGACAACAGAACAGAGGCAACGAACTCAAAAGTAGATGTCTGTATTATCAATGTTTACAGTTAGACTAGATAAATCTCACAAAGCAAAAAATGCTGAGATGATAGGGATACAAATTATGAGCTGAACAATGTACAGGCTACTAATGAATTGCAGACCATTGAAATGATACTCTGGTTCATTACATGAGAGCTAGGAGACAAGTGGGGAAAGGAGAGCTGCTATTTATCAACTAAAATAGGCCTAATTCATATTGCCAGAAGGCATGAAACAGCTCATGAGCAAAGATCTGCAGTTTCACTACTCTGTTTCAGAATGGGACCTTGTACCAGTTTGCATGGTGCTACTGAGGACAACATATTGCATTTTCAAAAGTGTTCTCTGGGTCTTACCCCACTAGGAGCCTTCTCAAATATACGGAAAGGAGTTACAATGACAGTAGTCTTTGCTACCTTCTTAAAAGTTTTACAATATTTTCTCTTACCATTTACCAACTCTGTGAATTTGCAATTTTACTGAATATTAAACTGTATATGTGCAGAATATAAAATCAAATAATCGATAGTCTAAATGAATACAATTTGGACTATTTATCAATTATTTGACTTTATATTCTGCACATGCACAGTTTAAAATTGTTCTTGTTATTTCAGCTAAGCAGGCTGAGAAGCTCTTGAGAGCCTCTGGTGAGGGAGTTGGGGTTGTTCAGCCTGGAGAAGAAAAGGCTCCAGGGATACCTTACAACGGCCTTCCAGTACCTAAAAGGGGCCTACAGGAAAGCTGGGGAGGGACTCTTTGTCAGGGAGTGGCGTGATAGGACAAGGGAGAATGGGTTTAAACTAAAAGAGGGTAGGTGTAATTAGATATAAGGAAGAAATTCTTCACTCAGAGAGTGGTAAGACACTGGCACAGCTTGCCCAGAGAAGCTGTGGATGTCCCATCCCTGGAGGTGTTCAAGGCCAGGCTGGATGGGGCTTTGGGCAACCTGGTCTGGTGGGAGGTGTCCCTGCCCATGGCAGGGGGGGTTGGAATTAGGTGATCTTTAAGGCCCCTTCCAACCAAACCATACTATGAGTCTATGATCCAGTCTTGCTACCCTGACCTACACTTTTCCATAGCACTCAGTAAAGCAGCAGATCAGGTACGCCTCAGGCTGCCTGGGTTTTCTGCCAGCTATTGTCTTTATGGGGTGGTAATTATTTTGAAGATTTCATGTACTGTCATTTTGACCAACCTTATATTTGCTTTTGAAACACTGCTGCTCACCCCCAACATACTTTTAATTGCAAGATATAAAATTAATATATGAATCTTTATTAGCTTTTCCTACACTCTAATAAGGGCAAATACAAAGATGTTAAAATAGCAGAAGCTGTTTTAGACAGTAGGTCAGGATGCAGGAAAGTATAGAGGGAACTGTGGTTCTCATGCCTTATTTCTCCCTCCATTCGTTTTGATTTGTTTCACATTAGGCAGTTGTAAAAGTTTTGACTCTGACCAGGCACTGGCTTTGTAAACCGACTGATGACAGAGCTATTAATTGGAAACACTGAAAATGTGACATCATTTGAATCCTTCAGACATTGTGTTTGATATTGGCCTATATCCCTAGACCATGAGGCAGAAACCTAGAGATGAAACAAGTGTTTCTTCCTACAGCGTATTTCAGGGAATATTCAGAGTCTGCGGTAAAAGCAACAATGAAAGATAGTGTGTTTGGAGTCCAGCAGCCCATTGAGTCACCCCAAAATTTTAAGGATTTCAAGTATATAGAATTCAGACAGGAGAGGATCATGCAGGGGGTCTACTGCTAAGGTTTTAATTTCTTCCTCACCTGATATGGATTGACATTTACTCTAAGGTCTTTCTCATCAAAATTACAATGAAATGAAATTAATTCAAGAATCAATCAGAATTCTTCAGTTATATTATTATTTTTTTATTTATGTATTATTTTTTTTTTTTTTGTGAACAGAGGGATGATAGATGACCGCAGTTAAATGAAGAAGTGTTCATGTGGAAAGGTGTGCAGTTTTATGTGCCTGCAGTACTCCAGTGAACTGTCAGTTACAGGGCCCCACCCAAGAGGTCAGTCCTACCCCTTTACACAGGGATGGGTGCCACCAAGATCCTGTGTCAGCCAGAGCACTAACTAATCACAGAAAAGTTCAGCTTAGGCAACTAAAGAAAACAAACCAACCTTTGGGCCATCCAGCCCAGGTGGGCCTGCAGGACCTCTGGGACCAGCATTTCCCTGCAATGAAGAAGAGGTAGAGGTAAATACTAGTGGTTTTTTTTGTTGTTGTTGTTGTTTGGCTTTGTTTTGCTTGCTTTTTTCAATCAGGAGGGCAGAGCATGTCAGCATTTGCCCCTCAGTTGGGGCCAATGCTTCAGTATGGCTTCAGACAGGTTTGTCAGCACATTACTTATCCCTGTGGATTAACTCACAGCAATGCCTAGCACTGTAGTTGGCTCTTTCCCAGCCAAGCTAAACCTCAGGAAATATTTGTGGTTGCACTGCTTATGTCCATTGGTAACCACCTTGGCCACTGCTAGAAACACAAGACCTCAAGAGGAAACCATAACCAGAATGCCAGGCAAGGATTAATTACAAGGGAATCTCCTTTCTGAATGAGCCTTGAACCTGTGTTGCTGGGACCCCCATGGTACAGTATGGTCAAGATGCTGATTAATTAGGATGGAGACTCTCCATGTGTTTTTTTACAGGAGCAAGTTTTCCTGGAACAACTGTAAGGACTGTATTTTCCTCTCCCAAATTCCTTCTTGCAGTTCAAATGGGATGCATCAGTAGACAGATGGGTCAAATTCTCAGTTAGACCTCAAACTTTTTCACTCACTTATATCCACTTAATAGAAGTATAGAGATCTGCTAGCATGATGGATGGAGGAAAACTGAAACTGAGAATATTAGAAGAGCCTTTGATATGAGATATGAATAATACAGGATCTCTGGATAGTAGAGAATCATCACTTTTCCTCTCACCCTGTTCTGACAGTCTACTGAAAAGCTTAGGGGATTAATTTCATTATGTGTTATTTATTAAAAACCCTTAACCCCCTTCCTTTATTTCAAGACCTCTGCAAAATTTGTGTCTCTTAAACTGCAGCTACTTGTAACACTTCCCATCAGACATCCTTGTAACCACAGAAAATCCATATAACAATCATGGACCTACCAGCAGTGGACTCTGCCCACTCCTCAGTCACTGCTCTCTATTTCCTTCTTACACACCCCTAGTATTTCTCCTTCTGAACTACAAGCATGACCCTCTCCCTGCTAGGTTAAGGGTTGGACCAGATGATCTTAGATGTTTTTTCCAACCTGAATGGTTCTACGATTCTATGATTTGGTATCTCCCACAGAGTAAATGGTGGGCAGGAAAAGAGTTACTTTGCAGCTCTTAAATTTCTTACTGTCCTAGGAACCAGCAGGTCAGGAGCTCTAAGCTCTGAATTACAGAACCACCATGGAACACTTCAACCACTTCAGCTCCCATGCCTTCTACAAGGCTCAAAACATGTCAAAGGGAAAAAAAAAAAAAAAAAAAAAAACATAAGTTCCCCTACTTAGGTCCTTCTAGTACAGAAAAAGCCAAGGATACTTATGTCACCATAAGTAGAGATGGCCTTGGCCTATCTACAGAAATAGCAGCAACTGAAATCCAGTCCATTGACTCCACAGATATCTATGAAAGATTCAGTACATTGTTGCTGAAAAATAAAATAAACCATGTAAAAATATTGTAAGAAAAAATTGAGTAAACCACATCTAAGGAATGATCATTTCCCTAGCTTTCTTACCATTTTCCCATCCTGGCCATCTCTACCTGGTGGTCCTCGGAGACCTTTATCACCTTTGAAGCCTGGAATGCCAGGTAGTCCTGGTGGGCCAGGAGGGCACTCACTGCACACATCCTAGGAGAAGACATTGATAAATAAATTAGAAACAGACTAAAGACATCTAGTAGAGCCTGCAGACACCTAGTATGAATGCAGAAGTGTAGAGCTAACATAACCTGTAGGTCTTTGCATTTTGACCACGTTGGGGAGGATCTGGATTAGATTAGTGTGGAGGACAGTGAAGGTCAGCTGCTAAATTCACACTAGGGGGAGTTTCCTATCATAAATGGGCAACTAACTGATCATCAAAGGTTAAGTAACTGAGGAAAGGAGGAGATCAGGCAGCCATGAAGCAACACTACCAAGAACAGCTTTGTTTTGAAGCTACAAGACTACTAGTAAACTGTGTCTCTACACCAGTTGGAAAGAGCTGAGTTACTCTTAAGGGGGCAGACTGCTAGGGAAAAAACCCTTTGCAGCACACTGCCAGAAAGGGTATTCCACAAAGGAAACTATTCAGCAGCTAGCCCGTCCAAGGAGAACTCATCTGTTGGAGTTCATGATGACCAAGTGAACATCACAGTCTCCTGGCCTAATTCTGTCATGGAGAATTACAACCTCGCTCCTTCAAAAACTCTTTGAAGAATTATCTCAGTAGTCTTTACATTTCTACTATCCTTAAGGAATGAAATACCATGTGGGTGACATTTCCATTTCCAAGACAGACTCCCTTCAGCAAAAGTGGAGTGAAACCTGGCTACAAGACACAGCATAGCCCAACAGGCAGGACTTCAGGTCTGCTTGGTACAGCTCCCAGCTCCACCAGTGATCCATTGTGAAATTGGGGGGGGAAATGTCCTTCTAAACCTCAGTTCCTTCATGCATATTGTTCTACTTAAAAAAATAAAAAATAAAAGAGAGAGAGAGAGATTGAGAGACACCCAGAACAACAGAGCCTTAATTTCATCTGGGATCTCAAGTGCTGCTCTTTGTAAACTGCACCAATGTGGAGTAAAAAAGCACCAAACAGAACAAATATGCAGGGTGTACAGGTGTGTTGACCTGTAACATAATCAAAGGAAGAAAACAAAGGAATATCAAAATGACATCCCATACTCCACAAACACTCTGTTGCTATTGTCCTGATCAGAAATCCTAAACAATGCAATACAGTGAATTCTCCAGAAAAATACTTGATTCCTTAAGAAAGATAGCTCTTCAAAAAATGTATTTCGCAGCAGCAATCTTAGAAGGGTCTTTTTGTTAATGGAGTTAGTAAAATAAATAAATAAATACATAAAAAATAAAAAAAAATGATTTCTTTTAATCAATAAGAAAGGATTTCTTTCCATTTCTCAAGCCTGCTTAAAAATCCCCCAACTCAGCCCATGTAAATCTTCAAAGATTTTGCAGTCAGCATCTATCAAGTACTGACTCATTTCCCAGGCAACGGTCTACATGGAGAGTAAAATCACACAGACAGATCACCCCTTTGAAACATGAGTGCAGCTGGGGTTAATTACCTGCATACTCTTAGCTGCGCCATGCAAATTGACTTCGCACCCACAGTTCAAACCTACTCTAGTCACTGTTGCAGGTGTACATGAAACATAAGCCATTTTATTATGGTGATTTCCATTTCCTGCTTTAGGTAATGCTTCTTGACAGTATTTTATTTCTCCGTGGATACATAGGCCTGTCAAAGAGCTGGAAAAGTCTCAAAGCTTGTGCAACATACACCATATTACAAACATCTTTGTAGGCCACGTCACTACTGGGGATTGTCAGAAAGCATTGGATTTTGATCTCCAACACATTCTTGTGTGTCCCAACAGCAATGCAAGCAATTTTCAAGCAATTTTCAACCTCTGGCAGTGTTTTAAGGCACCTTTTGCATTTATAGCTCTGACACTTTCCCATCACTGAGTGTTAGTCAGGTTTGAATCAAACATACACATAAATTCCCACCATCCTCAAAAGTTGATTACCTTTACTAAGAGATTGATGTCCTCTGGAGAGAGCAGAGGTGAGGAACCCTGTGAAATGAGAACTTAATTATCTCAAGCAACTTTAAAAGGCATCACAGTAAGAAATTTTCCTGAACGTGCCTAAGGCCTGGTTTCAATCTGGGCCAATACAATACATTCTCCCTTATATTATCAGTACACTTCATCATGTCTGAGATGAATTGAGCTCTTTGCATTCTTGCTCACATTCTTGCTCATTGTACTGCACAGTGATGTTAAGAAACTGGCTTAAAAATTTTGTCTTTTATTTGCATGCAGGCCACCCAGCTATTTTTCCACCCAGCCAATTAGCCACCCAGCTAATTTTCATACTGTTCCAAAATCATCACCGTTATTTTTATCATAACACTTTAATGTTTTTTAGTATTTTTCCTAAAGGCATCAAGGAAAAAGCATTGAATTGGACTTGAGGTGACATAAACAGGTGCGAATTGACATAAAACAGAGAACAGAACAACAGTGGGACATCTTTTGGGATGTAACGGAAGTGAAGTTACATACTGGTTTTCCAGGAGGTCCTCTTTCCCCCGGATTTCCAGGTAGACCCTGCGAATCAGAGAAAAAAAAAAATATTGAAATTATCATACACTAATTCCCTGGTTGCTCCCACATTGCTGACTGCTCTGGACTAACATACGTTTCTGCTCTCTGCCACCAAGCACCATTGCTCTTTGCATATGGCACAGAGTCAAATCCTTTAACTATTTGCAATTTTAAAAGTGTTCCCTCTCCATATTTTTTCTTGCCATTTCTTAATCACTTCTTCGTACTCCATCCTAAATCTCACTTATCTACAGTATGACCAGGTGAAGTTCATCTGAGTCACACAACAACTGAAATTGCTTTGGCATGTCTGCTGGTCCCAGGAAACACTTCGAATTTCAGTGGTGTGAAGGATGAAGCTTTAAATCCCTGAAGACACTTGTAAAATGAGAAATCATGGCCTTTCTTAGCATGTGCTTTGCAAACATGTCCTTGCATATGAAATAGGATTAAGTCTTTCTTTTCCCTCCCCCTTTTTTTTTAATAGAATATCCTGAATTTGAAGGGACCCACAAGGATCATACAATCTGTCTCCTGGCTTCACACAGAACCACCCAAAAATCAGACCATGTGTCTGGCAGCGTTGTCCAAACACTTCCTGAACTCTGGCAGGCTCAGTGCCATGATCCCTGCCTGGGGGAGCTTGTACCAGTGCCCAACTACCTCTGGATGCAGAACCTTTCCCTAACACCCAGCCTGACCCTCCCCTCTCCCAGCTCCATGCTTTTCCCTTGGGTCCTGTCGCTGTCCCCAGAGAGAAGAGATCATCACCTGCTGTTCCACTCCCCCATCTTTGGGGAGAGTATTTGTATCAGTCTCATTAAATGAAGATAAAGAAATGAGCAGCACTCTTACAATTTAAGGTGCAAGAAATCATGATTTGGAAAAGGGACCCCCAACAGGCATCTCTTGCCTGTCATCACCAAATCATTAATTTGTTAAACAAACAAACAACATGTTTTTGGAATCTTGGCACAAAGTAATGCTCGTATGGGGAACTGAATCTCTTGAACAGGACAGTTGGTCATTGTCCAGATAGTGACAGAAATTTGCAGTGGCATTTTTAGTTGGACTGGGTGAGATTTTCTAAAATCATTCTCAGCTAAATTCCTCTATCAGGCTGGCCTGTGGTCCTACATAACTACTCCAGCACATCCAAGATCCACCGCTGTTGATTATCTTAAACTACATACAAAATACATTCTAACTGTTTTAACTACATACAAAAAAGGTTGTCCTACATGACCACTATTGCACCTGCAGAACAGTTTCCACTGACTACTTAAAAGTATCTCAGCTTTTCTTGGTTTGATTGCTTCTGCAATAGGATCCACCTGGGAAGGTCTCTGGGACAGTGCCAGATTCCCACTCAGGATGTTAATCAACACAAGTAGTACCTGTTAATTGGCCTAGGCTCTGCAGGGGCTGTCCACGCAATACTCTGAGACTACCCAAAATTTTCACTTGGAAAGCTGCTTTAAGAATTAGTCAAATGCTTTGCCTGGAAGGGGATTAGGTGTTAGTTATGTCAACCACCTTGTCTTGAGTTGGTCCATTGTCTCCAATCCATCCATTGTATTAGTTATGCAGACAACCACATGGGGAGTTCCTGGGCTGCCTGGGGAATTAATGACTTAAGTGCACTGGGTGAACACACAGGCACAGTTGTGATACTCTACTACACCGCAGTTACAGCTATAGGGCAAAACTGAATTTCAGCCTTATATCTCACTCATCATTTAAATTCTCTACCCCTTATCAGAGGAAAGAGAAAATGGGAAACTTTTGGTTGCACTTTTCCTATGCCTACGTTAAACACCTCCAAGCAAGCAACAACCAATCAGTTACCTTGACTTTCTAAGAGATGAATGTTAAATATGAATTGATGTGGAGCCAAAGTGGAAGTGAAGTGGTATTGAAGTCCATGAATGAAAAGATGTGTTATTGAGGAACTAAACCTTCCACATGTAAGAATCAAGAGAAGGTAAGTTGTAAAGGAGATTGTCGGTTCATAACTCCCCACAAATGCCCTTCTGGAGAACTGAGGAAATGTGAGACAACTTTACAACCATTTTCAAGTTTTGCTGTTTCCACAGAGCAGCTATGTGGTTGTTAGAAGATTGTGGGATGATCCCAAAGTTCCTTCTGTTCCACAATCACTAATCTTCAGGACATGCTTTTGACATCCTCTTCAACTGCTTCTTGAAGTGGGAAGAGGATTGCCTAAATACAAGCTATGCTGACCTTATACTCCCAGATCTGCTTTGTTCAGGAAAGCTCACAGAGCACTTGCTTTAAGGAGTTCAACAGAAAGCGAAGACTTGAGCTATGAGAATTATCCTGGATCAGAAAACAACATACAAAAGCCAATACAGAAATGTGTTTTATGCTATTAATGTAGCTATAAATAAACTATTTCTACCACAGGGCCCACTGACAACCTTTTGCTTAGGCATCTGAAGCATGGCATGGTACTAGAGGTAGAAGTTGAGAAATTAACGAAGTTTTATTTAAAGAAGAGTAAAGGAAGATACTTTTCAGTTAGGAAAAAAGAAACATGAGAAGAGAGCAACTAAACCTGAAATCCTGGGAAATATTTAAGCATGACTGTGATATCCACATAACGTCAGAATGCCTTGAGACAAAGAGATGGACCTGTTTTCTTGAAAGCTGTAAGATGTGGAATTGTAATGCCTTTCAACAGGATGCAAGTAAGTCAGGATGAGAAATTAAGCTATGTGCCATGGCTGCCAAATCTGAAAACCACAGCATCCCCAGGAAAAGACATGTACTTTGATTTGGGGTTCAAGAACTCTAAACCAAACACAAGAATTCCTTGGAACTGGTCTTCTAACCATATGGGAAAACCAGCCCCATCGGATCTGCTTTTCAGATCCGATGGCAATAATGTATGCATACACAAAGTTTTTGTAATTACACAAATAAATGCAGGGGAAGATTAGCTTCCCAGTAATATTGGAATGTAGTTATCAGTAAAAATTAATATAATTAAAAAGTGATTAATTCAATGTTTATGTTAATTACAATTATCATAATCAAAATACAGTAAGACCCTATTAAATGGGTGCTGTCACTGTTAATAGTAGGACAAGAGAATTTTTCATTCAGACTGTACTTTAATCTAAAGGAGCTAAATAGGTATGTTGGACAGAAACATTTTCTCTCCCAGCAGACAGGCAGAGGAGAGCGGATGCTTCCAGATAAACATGTAGAATTATTTTCTGCAGCTTTCAGAGCATGAGACAAACCTGGCCAATTTCTCTCAAGAAGGTACTTAAGGCTATGCTTTTTTAATGGTTGATATAGGAATACTGCCAGTTTAAAATGTGCTTTTTTTCAAAAGCAAGTAAAATGAATATTTGAAGTAACTGAAGGAATGAAATTAGGCATATAGTAGTCCTTTTATGGAGCTAAGTAGTCCAAAGTCCAACCATAGAAAAAAAAAAAAAAAAAAAAAGCCTTTTTTTTTTAGGTTTAAAAATTTGGGGTTTCTTTAAACACTGAAAAAAGAAAAAAAAAAAAAAAAAAAAGGCAAATTTAGAGAGAAGGAAACAATGTATGTGGGCCAAAAAATGCCACGGAAAAATAAAGCAGCAGATCCGTCTGTTCATGCTTTGTCCTAGAAGAAACTGTGGAGGGATTTATGGATATAGTGGACTCTGGAGAATAGTTCATACAAATAAACACCAAGCCTTATACTAAGAACAGCAGAACAAAGCCAAACCATAACTATAAACGTGGGCATGAATTTTCAAAACCTACATTTTAATAAAGCAAGATGCTGTCCTGAGAACTCTTTATATTTGATCAAGTTGCCAACAGATGTTTCAAAAGATAACCTTGGGCAGTGCTATTGTAAAAAATAATGGCACATGCTATTAGAGCACTAGAAAGATGCTAGGATGCAGTTATGTGAAAAAAACAAAAACAAAACAAAACAAAACAAAACAATCTTTTCCTATTGGAGATGATTCTGGTCAAAGCTACTGCAAAGGAAGTATTTACTTTTTTACTTCACAAAATACAACTGTGAATCTGATTTTACAGTGCCAGAGCAAACAGCAACGTATAGCAGGCACAACTCCAAAAGCTGATGAATCTGCAGCTGGAAGAATAAGGCAGAGAACAGCCTAGTGTATGTAAACGTGATGTAGAAGATTTAGATTTATTCAGTCTCAGAAAAACAAAAAACACAACATGGAATACATTTGCAAGGACCACAGCAAAAGACGAGACATCGAGACAAGTCATTAATGCTGTTGCCACTGAATGGCTTGGGAATTACATCGCAAGTTCATATTAGCAATTCAAATCAGAGCTTTTCTAACTGATGACATACAGTAGAAAAACAAGAGGATACAAAAACGGGTATGCTTCAAAGAACACAGGAATGCTACATTGATATAGAAATGTGCTAAAGCAGAACCAGAAATCCTTTGTACTAGTCACAAATGAAAGTGGAGATAAAGAAGCTGGAAATTCATGATCTTGTCAAACTAGATACCCCTGCTGTTATACCAAGAAATGTCGGAATGTGCATTGTAGTTACATTTCAACATCCTGAAACACAGGTAAAATTGCTTAACAGGTGATCAAGCAGAATACAGAGGGTTCCTAAAAGACATATTGAGTGCAATTAAAACAGTTAGTGTTATAGAGGATGTGCTTTATAAGTACCATAAGGAATGTTTCTGCTTGGGTAATTTTCTGCTGGAAAAAGAAGATACTTAAAGACTGTAGTACTGCCTCTCCAAGAGCTGACCAGTCAATGCTGATCTGAGCAGAGCCAGAAAGAGACTCAGAAAAGTTGGCCCTGGCACTCTCCTCATGCACAATTGTAATAAACCCATCTATTGCAACTCCTGTTTAAAACCTCTTGATTAAAAAATTCAAACATCTGAGACAAGGCAGAGAGCTAGAGGGGTGGTCAGAAGCAGGCAGCAAGAGGGCTCAGCTTTCCAGCTAGGAGTTTGCCATATTCCTTTCTATCCCTCAGCACCATGACTCAACCATGGAGATGGCAAGAGTGAGGAAAACGCACAAAAGAGGAGGTTAAAGTGTCATCTCTCAAGCTTAGTGGCAGCAGCAAAATGAGCTCATAAAAAGCTTTTTAATGGCTGTGGCCCTACATTTATAGAAATATTATAGGTTACCTACCTCAGAGGCTTCCAAGAAGTTCCTAGAGAGCTCAACTATCTTCCTTTTCCAGTGTAGGATCATTCCCCAGTGTATGCTGCCAACTTGGTTCTCTGGTGTCATTTTAAATTAATGGTTCAGTGGTAAAGTCCACCACTTTCCTTGAAAGGTTACTCCTTAGCCTGATTTTTTTTTCCCCTGAAATCCTAAAATTTAAGAGCCTCATTTCTCAAACCATCTCCCTTGGACCATCCTGTTAACACTAGTGACTGTGGTTGAGTATGTGCACAATTCTTAGGGAAATTAGATTGAAGCACTGGCAAGTTTCTTGAACACTTACACTTTTATTTTACTTACATCCTGGCCAGGAGGCCCCTGTGGTCCAGGGATACCAGGTACACCCCGGGGACCCTGACAGGAAGAGAACAGAAAAATCCACTAACATGAGCAGTACTTATCAGGTACTAATTAACTGAAGAAAAGAAATCCTCAAACCAGTAGTTATTAGGAAAAACAAACAAACAAACAAACAAAAAACTATCAGTTAAACCACTCCAAGAGAGATTAAGAAAAACAACAACAACAACAAACTGATCCCACACTGAACTATCATAGTAACAGTCATTTCTGTGCCTCATAGAGCTTTATGTGCATCACTAAAGTCAAGCCTCACATACCTTGACTGGAAAGGTAATGATGACTCTTTATAGGCAGGCAAGTTTATGAACAGGGGAAAAAAAATGACTGATCATGGGACTGTAGAGGAGAAAAGAAGGTCCAGGTCCTCAGTGCCAAACAGGTACATGCTGGGATTGGCTATAGCACTGGAAATTAATGCCAGTGAAAGAAACCACAGCACACAGCTATTGGCTACACACCAACAGATTACATCCTTATAACCATATGTTGAGGAACTAGGTATGTTTGGTGAATACTTAAAGGCAGGGTTTTCTGTAAGACTTAAGCAAGGAAAATGCTTAAAAATTTAATTTAAACCTTTGAGGCCTTGGTTATATCTCATAGCAGTGTGCCTTAAATTATGTGCCTTGAAATACTTTTTCTCAGCGAAGGGTTAAACAAGTGAGTCATTCTTTCCACGTGTGGGACTATACTGACAGGTAAGGAAGAGCTGTCACCAGATCAAGAGGCTAGATAACTTTTGGTCTCATAACCCACTAGAGCAGACAGGTGGTGGTAGTGCACACATAAAGTCCCCTTTGGCTAACCAATATGTGACCCCACTTTTCTTGGCCAAAACAAAGCAAGACATTAATCATGCCTTTATGAAATCAATGATACTAACACGGTTCATTTGTTTGCCCCTTCCCATAAAATCTGGGTGTAGTT
This sequence comes from Nettapus auritus, assembly GCA_011076525.1. Taxonomy (NCBI): domain Eukaryota; kingdom Metazoa; phylum Chordata; class Aves; order Anseriformes; family Anatidae; genus Nettapus; species Nettapus auritus. The sequence continues at coordinate 145,564,870 of CM021766.1, forward strand.
AGAAAGACATACTGTACCAATGACCCTTTGTCTCCTGGGGGTCCAACGGGGCCCTGCAAACAGAGAAGATACAGCATTCAGAACACTAGCAGAGCTTAAAATTAACATCTCTTGGCTGGTCAGGGTGGGTCCTGAAGCACAGAGATAAGAATAAGGAGAAAATGAAAGGCAAGAAAAAGGAGCAAGTCTGACAGGCTGCTCAGACAGACACTGTGGTAGTGTGCAATATTCACAGTGGGATGTTCATGGGGGAGGATCAAAGGCACAGTAAGGGAGAAATTGAGGTGGATCATGGGAGAGAAAAGTGAGAGAGAAAAGACAGAAGAAAGGATTAAAGGGGCCAGCTGTATGTTAACACGTCTCTTGTCTGACTGAGCCCTCCACTTCATCACCACAGTCTGTCCTGTATTGTCATTAAATCCAATTTGTAACATTCTTCCAAATGGGTGAGCTCATGAATTTGAGCCTGTGGGCCTGAATCTTGCTGAGCTTCAAGTCAGACTAGCTGGTGAATAGGAAAGGTGTAGGTGCCAGCAACTGGGCTGAGAGGCTGTGAACCCAAGGGGCTCACAGGATTGGGTATAAGCAGGTGAAGGAGCCTGGGGTGCAGGGCCTGGGTACTGCGTGGACTGGGTGTCCAAGATCAGCTGCTGGCGAGACCCACATTTTGTGTGTATGTCCTAATGGTGGCCTTCCAGCCTGATTGACCAGAGAGCAGGTGCAGGATCAAGACATGCTTGGTCATGTTCCTCAGAGTGCTGTTTAGACATACATGGGTGTTGATAAAGGCATCAGTTGGTCTGCACTGGCCTGTTTGTCAGCATTTGTGTGTTCATTGACATTGTGTATGCATGTGCCCAATAGCAATATAGGCTCAGCCTTGCCACTGGCTGGACCCATGGGCACAGAACCACAACAGCCTTATGTCTGCTTGGCTGGGACAGGACCACCTCACCTGGGTCCCAATGGGCACCGTGTTCATCTACTTCTAAAACAAGGAAAAGCATCCCATGGGACCCGTGTGCTGTTTAAATGAAGTCAAAGCAGGGAGTCATATGAGACTTGCATATGCTATTTATTTGGAGATGCAACTTACCTAGGTGCATAATACAGTGAGCCCATTAAAAGGTATCCAGTCCTATAGGAACACCACAGTAGTGATGCGGTCCATATCCAGAAGGGATGAGTCAATCTGGCATTCCAAATGCATCCCAAACAAGGCTTGACCTCACGTCTCTAGTGCTGTGTTTGAATAAATTGGCTCACACTATTGCTCTTCTCCCTTTGGTTTCTATTTCAGGCACATTAATTCGCTAATCCTCAAACAGTTCTTCATGCGAGATGCCTTAATGGTCTGCTAAAGCACAGGCTAAATACTTCAAGCTGAACCCGTGGTAATATGAAGAGGGAAAGGCAGAGCATAAGCAACTCCCTGCTACTTTATGCATCATGTTTCCATTAGGGAGCTAAAACATGAGCACGTGAATGCACTCAATTTATCCAAACAGTCACCTCTTCTGTTTATGGTTCAGCTGGGAAGATCACACATAATACTCATCTTAAGATTCAGTGTTATGCAAATAGTAACATAATACTTCAGCAGACAAAGTAAAAAAAAAAATAAAAAAATAATAAATAATAAATAATAAATAAAATAGCCCTCATCTCTGTATACCTTTTATGCAGGGTACAAAGTCCAAGAGAGGTTAAGGGGACTCCAATTAAAAAGAGTTGCTGGCTCTTAGAAGCTGAAAACATCATACACACAGTTTTGTCACGTTGCTAAAAAGGGTATAGGCTGACACCTTTATTCAGTGTATAAATATGCACTGAAGCAGCTCCACTGAGATTATTCTGTTTTTTTAGCAGGACTCAGTCTTTGTGCAAGCCTGATGGATTCAAGGTTATACAGAGCTTTTCAAATTCTGAAACTTTTGAACTGGAGCTTGGGTTATAATAAATCTACAGTGAAGAAAATCATCATAATAGTGATTAAATATATATATATCTGCTTCACTATATATATGTATATATATATAGTGAAGCAGATAAAATAAATAAAAATAAGTCAATCAGGAATATTTTGGTATTTACCAGCACCACCTACTCATCCTGATGGTGGTCAAACAACGATGACATAGTAAAAAGTAATCCTCTTGTGTGTGAGAAGTGATGTCTACATTTGGAGTCAATTTCTTAGTCATTTGTGTTCATGGATGTGGATGCTAACAACCTAATGAAGAATGACTTTGGTATCTAGAGTACATCAGGGTGCAGAAGTGAGCTCACCTAACCCTGTACTGAATCCATAATTAAAAACTAGCCACAGGTTAGTGACTTTCAAACAATGAAAGATGTTCACTTGTGAATTTAATTTTAATATTAATGGCTGAACCTTAAGAAACTCAAGAACATCACTGTTTCTTATATAAATTGTAAAAAATAACACCCAGCAAATCTTCAGTCACTGATAACTTTGCTGAGGACCATGAAGGCCACGACGTGGTCTTGGTGTTTTATATGACTGACCCAGACTGCTTTACCATAAATAGTATTCAGCATGGTAAAATCAAGTATTAAATCCAGAAAGCTAGATTTATCAACCAGTTTCATTCAGCAAATGACTCCTCATTTCAAGGCTATTTCATGTACTAACTAGGAAACTTCTGTCTAGATAACCAGAGCATGAAAATGATGGCTGTGATGACTAGTACAGTATCATGGCATGTTCAAGGGCTGTGAAAGGACGCAAGGTCTCTGATGTGCTCTAGCAATTGCATCTAAGAATAAAGTTTGATTCCTTCTAGACATATTTTACTTGTGCATTCAGTGCATAGCTGGAGGACTCTGAGCAGGGGGGCTACAGAGTAGGAGCACTCCCAAATTCCCATGATCACCAGAGGAGTCATACATGTCAAGTACTGGATTGCAGAAAGTCTGGGTTTTCATCCCAAAAAGATGAAAATCTAGACTTTCTGAGGCCAGTCCCACGTACATCTCATGGCCTACTGATGGTGGTAGAACTTCAACAACAGTAGGAGGTGAGGGCAGAGCTGTATGAGGTGTGTAACTAAATCTTTGTGGGGAATTACGGGGATGACGGCTCTCTTATAACACAGCAGTTTAACCTGATTTTGTATTTCCCTATCAGATGTGGACGTATCTGCCACATTCATCCCTCCTAATGGGGTGACGGGAGGGTTACATCTCCCCCTTAAACCAGTTCTGCTGGCTCAGCACAGATGTTGGCTCACATCCAGAGCCAGCATGTCAAGATGCTGCGGAAAAGTCACAAGTAGCAGGCAGTGATATCAATCACTCTGATAGCACTTTTCTGCCTTTCTCTTTCAACTAAAACTGAATGCATCAAGAGCCCTCACAACAGACATCTGAGCCATGGGTGGCAGCCTCTGGGCTACCTTGCAGTTTTGCATCTTCAGGGCATAAAATGCCCCATCATCTCTTGTCAGAGGATGGCACAGAGAACCCATTCTCCAGATAGCAATGAGTTAGGTTAGCAGCACCTGCTACTTACAGGGGGTCCAGCCAGTCCGATTCCTGGCACACCTCTGTCTCCTGGCTGTCCAGGAAGGCCAGGAGCTCCCCTCTCACCCTGAAATGAAAGGAAAAGTTAAAGGCTTTGTGCATTGTTGGGAAAATGTGCCAAAATACAAGAAGGTTTTACAAAAGAACATAGCACTGTTACATCCTGACCTGATCCTGCCCACTAAGGAATGGATCAGGCTGTGGCAGGACAGAGATACAGAACATTTTCTGTATTGACATGCCAAGAAAAGTGCCTCCCTCCTTGAGAGGGGCAACAGGCTACCTCCATGAGCACTCACACCATGTCAGCACCTGCCACACCACATAACTGAGCAGGAATGCAGCTTCTACAAGTATTTTAATTTATTTCAGCACACATCATCCCATTTCCAGCAGTATTCTGGTATGCTACAGTGGCTGATACATTGCAGTAAATTGAGAACCTCAGATTTTTGTTGAACAGTGCCTCTGCTTTTATGGAGTTTTACATTTACAATTGCCTGCAGGGTATTAGGCACTCTCCTTGGCTTGGGCAAACACTAAGCACCACAGTGTGCTTTTCTTTCTCTGCATTCTTACAGCAGACAGCTAAACTGCAAACATTGCTAAATACAGATTATTTATCCAGGGAAGACAGAATTAAAGATGTGTTACATCTTAATATTTTCCTTTACCAACATAGGCCTGTTCACAGCAGAATATTAATAATTTTTAAAGCATTTCTACCACTCTCTCTAGGGGACTATACTACAAATGGAGAGATCTCCCTTCCAGAAAACTAAATTTTCTATATTAAAACCTGCAGAGCACATACAACTACTTGGCTGTTTAATGGGCATTGTAGACAGAGGGTTAAGCAAGAATTCAGATACAGTACTTAAATTTAATGTCCGTTCTCTTTTCTTGTTATAGGGAGAAATATCAAATAAGATTTTTATGGATTGTATTGCGGTTGTGAGAGTCAGTCTCAGGTTGGCAGTAGACTTATAACAATGAGTCTTATTTATGTTATTTATTATTACACAATTTCCAGCTATATAGGAGCTTGATAGAAAAATGGTTACCCACAGATTCTGCCCACCCCAAATTTAGTCTGCAATATCTCCTACTTTATTTCTTTTCTTTCCTTCTTAAACTAATCTTACATTACAAAGAAGCAATACTGTAAGGACAGTGAGAGAAAATGTATTCTGATTAGTTCAAACACTACTGCAGATCCTTTATCTGTTATTTTGTTCAAGAAAATGATTTCAATACAAAAAGTTCAATAGCATTTTTCCATGCACAATTAAGATCCCTACCATCTTGTGTTGATATTGAACAGAGTATTTCATTAGATTTCCCACAGTGTTGTTTTTTTCAGATTTTTATGTTACTTCTGACTCTGTTATCGTGTCTATATTCTGAACTGCCCAAGGTACAACAGAGAACAATTCATTTATACATTTATACATAATGCAACAAAATCAAAATAAAATGTTTCATAGCAGTTTGAGTATTTAAAAAATACTGGACTTATATGGATCCAGTTTCATACTGTTGTATTCCCACCTCTGTCATTTACAAAATCTGTTTCAATACTCTATTCTTCTTTCAATCCAAATCAGCATGCAGCCATTTCAAACAGAATTTCTCATATATGTGATTGAAAACTCATGCAAAATCCAGATGCTTCCAGAAGCAAATGTTTTTGCTGTTTTACTCCTTTCTCTACTTGCTGTGCACTTGTAAGGAAATAAACTTTATTTTCCATTGCAGACATTAACTTAATCAACAAGCTAGTCTACCTTAGCCACAGTATAGGAAGGCAAACCAGGACTAGTCAGTCTCAACGGAAAATAATTAATTTCCCTTTGAGAGAGGTGAAGGAAATAAATGCTATGCTCTTTGATGAGTTGACAGGTGGTCTCAAGAGTAGCTCATCCTTTAGCTATGCAGTGTCTCTCTTGTTGCATGGATTAAAGGTCCCCAGTCACAATTTCCCTGAAAAAGTGTGCAGCTTTTAGCATTTAGTCTGTGTTGAATTTGCATAATGCTTGAAGAAATTTTAAATGTGGAAAGTGAACACAGTTAATTCATATCTTAATATTTGCATCTACAGAGGGATTGGAATAATAAAGAAAGGAATGTCCTAAGCAGTTTTTGAGTGCAAGTTTTCACCTCTATTTTCTGGTGAAAAACAGACCATATTTTTCACCACAACTTTTTCTTCAGTTCTAGCAATGAAGGGAAGCAATCTGCAATGAACAATAAAGTCCAAACTTTCTCACCTTATGCCCAAAAGGTCCTGGCAAGCCTGGTGGGCCTCTTTCCCCCTAAAGTGACAGAACCAAAACCAAAGAAGCATCATTGCACAGCCAAAGACAGGAGCCTTTGTGAGAGTCAAGGCAGCAACCCCACTACCACCCTCCTTGCTCCACACCATCCTGGTAATATTCTATGCATAACTTGTAAGCAAATTAAATAATCCACTAACTTTACTATACTAGTACTAAATGCTTTTAGGAAAATTTCAACAATTTAGGCATGTTTGCACTGGTCACAAGGACATTCTATCGTTACTCCTCAAGGAGGTCTCATTTTGGACATGGCCAACATGACACAGTGAAGAGGGTATAATGTTCAGAAATACAGCTTCTGTTCTCTTTTCCTTTTTGCATACAGCACTGGTATCTGCAGCATTTTGCATGACAAAACCTTTCATGTCTCCAGGTAGATGGCCTTTAAGTATCTGCAAGATCTTAACCTAACTCTTTACCAAAGACCACCATCCCACTGCAAAAGCTGTGTTTGTCTAGCTTGCATTGAACTGCTTGAGCCCAGAGCTTGCTAGCAGTACTTACCTGTTCTCCATCTTTACCCTTGCCAGGCAAACCTGGCTCTCCAGCAGGCCCTGGCTCACCAGCAGGCCCTGGTAAACCCACTTTTCCTTCTTTTCCTGGGTCACCCTGTAGAAGACAATCCAACAAACCTGTTAATCACACACTAAAGACTATTCCTGTCTCAGATCTTTCACTGTGGCTAAAAGATATGCATTTTCTTCTAGATTTCTCATCTGAATTTCTCTTGGAATCACAAGGTGTCTTCTTTTTAGGAAGCCTTTTCCTACAGGAATCTCAAGACATTTGTAATTTTCCTTAAAATATATATATATATAAAATAAAAATAAAAACATTTCAAAATGTTTTGGGAACTAACTAAATGAGAAAGCCATTGATCCATAGATAGTGCTGAAGTGGATCTCAGTAATCTGAAACGGAATTTGACTGAAGAGATTGGGATTCATCCTCAATTTATATCCCGTATCCTATATATATAGTACCATGTTTCTGATTAATCATTCCTACTATAGCAAACAAAGATTGGGACTTTGGCATGATGGGCACTGTGCAAAGTAGTAGTATATTACAAGTCCTTGGCCTCAGAGAGAGCTCATTGCCTAGCTGTAAGATAGGACATAACAGTTGGGCAAGCAGACATACAAAGCAGCAAGGGTGCACTGGAAAGCTGAGCTAATAGTCCAATTATTTCAGTTTATCAGAAAAGCAGAGATCTCAATTTCCTAAACAAAAGTAAGTTTTTCTTCCAGCTTTAGATTTACAGTGGTAAACAGGCATCTCATAGAGTACTTAAAACACCAAATCTCCACTCTTGTCAGGTGGTGAGGACCGAAGAAGATCATTGCATTAAATGGGTATCAGAGACTTCACTGTATCCAGTTGTAACTCAGTGGTTTTATTAGGTAAATTATAAAGCTGCAACAGGGTGAAGTCCTTTTAGAACCTGTAATAGAGGAGGTCAGATGAGATGACCTGATGAGCCCATGTGTCTTAGTAGTCCATGAACCTATGAAATAATTTCCTAGTTCAAGTTGTTTCCATACCAGGTTACTTAAAATTGCCAAGAAGAAAATAAACAAATCAATGAAAGAACAAACTCACCTTTTCCCCTTTTTCTCCCTGCTTTCCTGGTAGTCCAGGGTCTCCATGCACTCCCTGAAGAGAGAAGAACTTTAAGGATTAAAACTTTCTTTTTATGCACTATTTGATCCTAAAGAAAATGGATAGACCAGTGTATTCAGTACAGTCTATCTCAAGGATTAGTATCTGTTTTACACTTTCCAGTACAGACAACTAGAGAATCCAGAGAATCAGACAATCCAGAAAACCACAGAAGAGCTGTGTACCAAGTGCTTAAAGGAGTTATTTTTTCAATATAAAAAAGAGCTGAACAGCAGAAGCAGAAACTGAGCTAATCCCGGATTTGTGCATTCTCCTTCTACCAATAACTGTTTCATTCTGTGAAATCCCCAGTAGTTCTTAATCCATTACCAACAAACCCCAAATCATCACCTCTGTGTCAAAGAAGCCAAAGGTCTCTCAAAACAAAGTCTACATTTCTTTATGGCTAATGTTCTTCAAAGCCACAAACTGGAAAATATAGCTGTTTGTTTTACCCTTTGTTTCAGTTTTTGACCCTTTTCATGTCTTGACAGATCAAAAAGGTTTCCTTGTCAAAATATGGATGATTATTGATGAGCTCCAAATCAAATGCTGTAGCTTCCCAACTCACCAAAACATGTGTAAGCCATGGAGTAGTTCTCCATTTTAAAATACAAAATGTTATGGCACCATAAGGTTGGATTGACTTCTGTGTGTGGATGTGATAAATATTTTCTTTTATGCACCAGTAAAAATCATTTACAACTCTATTAGATTTGATAGGTAATATATTAGTATTACTAGTAGAGAACTTAGCTTAAAAGAATATGAGATTGACCAAGGTCTTCATTTTGGGTATCACCTTCCAGTTCGAAATGAAATCAACGTGTCAATACAATTAAAGGAAATGTGGCTTAACAATTAGTAGAAAGGCAATTTAAGATTTCTTAGATTTCCCAGCTGACAAAATCTGCCTTAAAGAGCCTTCTGTGCTAAACCATTATGTCTGAATGCATGTATCTTGGGATCTAAGTGCTGTTTTTCACTTACTCCAGTGTAAACTCAGAGAAATCCCAGGCTCTAAATAGAAAATTACACTGGTGGAGCAGGGAGTAGAGTAAGCCTCAAGAAAAGCTCTATCATGCACAATTTAATAATGGTGATGAACATGTACTGAGGTAAGGAGGATGCTGTATTGACTTCAAGGCTCTCATTGTAGTATCTAATACTTACATGCTTTCTTAACACAGAATAAGAGCTTACTATGCAATCTTTTTATAAAGAAGTCATGTTTTCAAAGGGAAAGGACAAATGGAAATGAGGCAAAGGAAACAAAACCAGACAGACAATAAACATCACAATTTTTCTCTTGAAGAGCTGGCAGCAAAAAATGTTTTTGACAATTTGATGAGGAGTGAAGCAGCTCCATGCCTCCCTCTTGTTACAAATGAATATGAAAATATGTTTAATGGAAACACCACTCCCAGGTGTCACCACATCTTTCAATTCAACCATAAAGAAGTGTAATGAAACACAGCCTTTTGAACCTTATAAGACACCCCATGGGAGGGAAATCTAAACATATTAAGTAAAGAAATCAGGGCACAGATGGGAAAACAAATACACCAGTGCACACATACCACATTTCCTGGCAATCCTCTTGGACCTGGGGGCCCTGCTGGTCCAATAGCACCCTGTTTTAAGAAAATCAAATGCATGTGCATATGTAATTCACAGCTTGTACTATCACAGGAACAAGATGTTCCAAGTGAGATTGGAGTTCATGTCAGACAAGGTGTTGTACAAATACAAAGAAAAAACGGTGTTTTTGTGAAACACTTTGTAGTGTAAAGAAGCACAAAGCAATACAAAATGGATGAAGACTCTCCCAGGGAACTTAAATTACCCACCATCAAAATAAATCCTAAATCTTGCTCAGATACAGGAAGAAAGGTCTGAGACCAAAACATCAAAAGAACAGAGGAAAGTATGTTGATTCATCATTAAAATAAAAATCTAGGCCAAAAAATATGCTATGTTGGCAATTCTACCTTTCTCTACTCTGAGGAGCAAAACCTGAAAACACTCATTCCCACTAAACAGACAAACAGCAGAAACCATTCAGACTGTTGTTGTTCTGAATTACAGGCACTTTTGTCTGCAAGTGAAAGCTATTCAGGATGGAAAAGCCCATGTATGTCCCCAAAAGTATATAGGGGACATGGAAGCATGTATGCTTTTGAAATTTTTGTCCCCATTGAGATGTATGTTTTGGGGTTGCCAGGCTATAGTTGGACATTTTCCTCTAGACTTGACAACACCCGGTTAAAGTCATTGTCTCTGGCATCGCTCATCAGTTTGCACTGGCCAGGGTTCACCTGCTGCCACAGCTTCACAAGAAAAAATATATCTATTAGTATTCCTAAGCCATTCACGGTAAAAACAGCCAGGCTATCTAAAAACATCTGCATCAGCAAAGTGAAATAATCTATCTGACCTGGAGTATAGAAACTCTTTCTACTGGAAGAGCTGGTTAGCAACATCTTGCAAATGCTAGACGCAAGGCAGTGCAAACAGTTGGAATATGATGAAACTCTTCCACAGAACAGCTCTTCAGAAAGTGAATGACTATCTGTTTGTCTGGCTCACTACAAGAGAATTAAAGGTTTCCTCACTTCTATGTTGTTCACAGTCACTGGTCTATAAGCCAAAATAAATGTGTAGAGCAGTGGCAATCTATCAAAGAATGGCAAACAGATGCTTACATATGTCTGTATTTGCACATCATTCATGTCCTCCAAGGCACCAGGCAATACTAAGAAATAAAACCAATGAATAGATTTGGGGAGAGTGGGACACTTTTTGACTTTTTTTTCCCACAAAGTTTAAGGAGTCCTTCAACTGAGAGTGACAGAATGCTAGGGACAGGCAATTCAGAGTTCAGGGTCAAAGCACTGCTAAATACAACATCTGAGCACAAACCCAAGAAGGAAAACTACGAACACAAAGATATAAGAAAGTATTTCAAAGCTCTAGGATGCTTTGCTTGGATTTCCTATGGCTTCCTTCTCCCAGATACAAACATCATCTCTCCCAGTCACTACCTGAAATAGTTCTTCAGTCTTCATTCTCTGCTTGCAAAGAAAGTACGTGGTCTTTTATTCAGGTACAAAAGGCTTATACACTGCCACAATAATAAAATAGGACTTGAATTCTTTGCTGTTCTTTCAGAGAATAGCAGCACTCCCTACAACACATGCCTTGAAAAGTGGTATGTGATGATTCCTATGGTGCTGAGGCTTTATTAAAGAAAGCAGAATTGACTAAGAAGCCTAAAACCAACTGTGATCAAAAACTAATTCTGGCTGCTGATGCAAAGCTCGTTCCGTGCACCAGCTGGCTGCCTGGGTTTGGCTGATATCGCAGTGAAGTAGCAAGCTCAGCCTCACCTCACCCAGAAAAGAGGGCATTTCATTAGAGAGGGAGAGACTTGGCCAACAAAAGACAAACAATTTAGAGCTGGGCTGAGTGGAGCATTGATCGGTTTGGTGCAGCTGAGCCTGTTTCCCCACAAGCAGTGACTCCTTCCAGCTGCAGATTAGGATGTGCCCTGTGCCCAAGCTGCTTTTGGGACTGTGAATCTGTAAGGGACTTTAAAGTCCCTTCAGGTGTGATACTGTCAGGGAAAAAATGCTGCAAGGGAAACAATTACTCACAGCCTCTCCAGGTGCTCCAACTTCTCCTCGAGTTCCTTTCTGCCCCTTTGTGCCCTGTGCAGAAAGAAAAGAGATGCCAGCTGATTAGTGATGGGATGGGACTGCCTGCCAGACAAAAAGATTTCAAGATGCCTGAATGTGCACTCAGCTAATCAATTCGCAGAGGAGTTTAACAGCTGAGGAAATGGCTCCCAGTTCTCTGTGCAGCAAGAAAATGAAATATAAAAATAAAACCCTGAGACATAAGAGGAATTACTAATGACTGATCAGCTCAGAGGCTATTTCACAGCACTGCATGCTGAAACTTGCAGACATTCATCTAGGGGAAGCGCCTTCCTGTCCTCAGGCCTACCTGCTACTTCAATCCAGCTGAACTCTGATGATCTCCCTGCAAAGAGGAGCTTTTGCCTGTGGTTCTCAAATACAAACAACAATCATTTAGAAATGGTCAAAACAGATCACAGTGCAGAGACATTGCCCCAGTCCTACAGACTTAGTTCTTTCATAAGGATTTTGGCAGGAAAGAGTGGAGTCTACCCACTGATCTGGTCCCGCTTTTAGCAAATGTTAGTTTAAAATTGCATTACATTATTGTTTTGCTTTATTTATTTTCATGATGCTAAGACTGCTGTTAACCTGTTTATTCTGTTGGTTCTCTAGTAATAGATCAAAACATACCTCAGTGGTATGTTTGGAAATAATGTATATGAACCAAGAAATTTTTAGAAGATAATTGAGGCTATAAATCTATTTCACATAAGACATGGTGCATTCAGGATCAAATGGGCTGGGGTTGAATCTGAATGTTCTGCAACATTTTGCTAATGCATTGCAGTATCTTATCTGTGAGACCTGTGGTTTGGTGGCACCAAAAAAAGATGCCCTCTTGAAGGAACCTGAAGTTGGAAGGAGTCTCTCAGATGACACTGATCTGGATACAGAGATGACATTATTTCTGCTTTGTTTCTCCTTATGTTGTCCTGATGTCCTGCATGAGCAAATACCTTTACACAAGTCCCTTAACTTACAAAAATGAAGGAAATGTGGGCTGTCACTGTAGAGGGGAAGGACTATTTGCAGTGAAATGCACCATGAAGACAGTCCTCTGGTCATACCAAGGCTTGCTTTCTTTCTGTCCCTTCTTACCTGTAGGCCTGCAGGTCCTGGGACACCCTGTTCACCTGGGACTCCTGGTAATCCCTGCAAAAACAGAAGCTGAGGTGGAAGAGCTGAAGAAAACTGTTCAGTTCTTCTCATCAAAAGAAGATATTTCTACTTCTCCCCATCAAGAGAAGAAAGTGTTTTTGTTTTTTTTTTTTCTGCACAGACTGCACAGGACTCTGCCTCTCCTGAGGGCTCACTCCAGAACAAGAGCAGGGCAGAATACAAGCAGAGTAGCCAACTGCAAAATTTAGCTGGGCCACATCATTTCAAAAGCCCTTAATAAATCCTGTACAACCTTACTGTCAGCCAAGCCCTGTCTTGCAAACCCCATAGTCCTCAGCCACTAAGGCCCTGGGCTATAAATCAGATGCTTAATTTCATGCAGTCATCTGTCTTCCTGTAGAGCCAAAGCCAAGCCAAGCACCCCCGTGGCCATTTCTGATAAGAGAAGCAAGCCAGCTACAGAAGGAGCATGTCCCACCCTCTTCTTCCAAAACAGACAGTCTTCAGACATGTCTACTCCCTGATAAAGTTCAAAACTAGCTGAAAAACAGTTAGCTGCACTTACAGGTTCTCCACTTGTTCCTTGATCTCCTTTCTCCCCTTTTGGTCCAGGTTCACCCTATATAAAGCAATAAGAAAAGAAATAGAGAAATAAAAGCCAGAAGGCACACCAGTCATGTTTTGCAAAATTTGTTCAATTCAGCTCCAATGTATTAATAGGCCAGATGACACAACCAACAGCAAAAGCATCACAACTACTGCATTGTGCTGTGCATCAGGAATGTGGTCCTATAGTCCTACAGTGGGAAAAGTGTCCAACATACAGATAGCTCCCTATTCCACCTTCAAGACAGAGGTGTTCATGGTCTTAACTTGAGCATTTCCAGAGATATGTATTACACAGCTTTTCCAGATCTCTATTTTTTTTAACACCGCCACAAATTCATGCAACTTACCCCCTTCCTGCATTGTCAATATATCCTTCACTACCATCACTGACTAATAGGATTAATTTATCTCTCTTCTTCCTCTTTAAGTAAATTGAAGATGCTTTTCAGACAGAAGTTCATCAGCTTTGTTGTGAGTTATTTAATAATAATCAATAAATCCATATTTCTCCTTTTTATAAATTGAATGGAACTCCATGTAATTATGGAGATAGCCAGAATAACTCAGCCACTACTTGAGTAACCATGGCTGTTTATTTATATGACTATATGTATTCAAACAATAGCACTCATTACTTATTTATTATTTATCATATGAGGTGTTTCAATTATGCAATCAAGGAACAATAAGAACATCAGTGATTTAAGCACCCCCCAGCACACACACAAGGCATAGTGATCAGTCAAAATCCAGAATCCACGAACAAACCCGTTTGTATTTTATTCACATCTACTATTTGCCAATCATATCTGCAACATCTGGGAATTCAAAGTCCATTTGCAAATGATTCCCTAACAGACAAAATAAATGTAACAGCATAAATACTACTTATGTCTGTATTTATTATGCATTATGAATAAATATTATGGTTTGTGATAAATAATTTGAGGAATTTTACTTTACAATTAGTACCCCATTAGATCAATCTTTAATCAGGCAGTCCCTGATGCCATCTACTGGCCTACCGAAGAATAGTGCAACCACATAAATTACTTAAAGCAGAAGTCCTGTAACAAACCTGCATGGCTGTGCCTGAAATGTGTTTTGCACAATATCATTTCAAGCTCTGAAACCCTTTTAAGGGAGCATAGCAACAAACTACAGACATATATTAATAAATTTGTAGCTATGGATGGTATTACTAAAAGTGAATAAGGGCATGTATTATTAGGGAGAACAAGACTGCAAAAGGAAGAAGTAACTCAGGAGATAAAGGGATGAAGCTTTTTTAATATTCTCCTTTCTCCCACATTTTCTTTGATATTTGTCTTGCATGTCAATGCAAAATTGGCAAAAGTCCAGTCTGATGTCCTTGCACAGCCACAGCCAAGGGCAGAGGTTGTTTTCCTTAACCCAACCTGCCAGCAAATCTGCCAACGAGTCCTTCCCAAATTTGCTGAATCTGTGACTATCCGCCGAGACTGTTAACACTGTCCACTAGTGCTGCACATTGTGGAGACCTCTGGCCCCTGGCAGCTGGACTTAATCCACTGCCACCCACTTCTTTTCTACAGCTCAATGAACAGAAATGATGTGGTGACGACTAACAGCTGCTACCAAGCTGGGCCAGATTGGTAGCTTACGGCTTTCTTGACCTTCTCTCTTGGCAGTGTCCTGCTGTAGTCTCAATTAATGCATTCCTCTTCTCTGTACCGTTTAAAGGAGAGCAAGGAGTGGGGGCTCAGCTGTGGCCAGCTGCAGTGGGAGGCAGAAGGCAAAGTGAGAAGCCATCTCCTGTTTTACTGCTTTTGCCCATTTCTAGCCATCAAACGTGACCACCACTGTGGTTCTTATGCACCATAACTCCAATAAATATTTAATACTTTTAATTCACTATAAATATAGATATATATATATATATATAAAGTTCACTGTGCCCAGTGGAAGAAACCCCTCTATTGCCTTGATGAATCAGTGAGTTTCTGCAGAGCTCACAGCACAGCCTGCACCCAAAACACACAACCGAGCTGTGGTGACGGGTAAATAGGAGCCCAGACTCACTTGGTCAGAGATTTTCCATTTCTGACAATTATTGTGGTGTGTTTTAAATGAAATTGATTTAAACTAATAATGAGGAAACAGAGTAATGGTGCTGCTGCCTTCTATTCAGGCTGTGTTTCCTGTCTCTCCCTGTTACTATACACCACAGACTGAATGGAAAGCAATAGCAAGTGCTGTGTTTTGGAGAGTGCACGACAATTTTCAGCACCCTGCTGTTGCTGCTGCCTCTATAACATAACCCATGACAATCTCCTGAGGCGTATCACCAACTTCTGACACCTTAATTTGGAAAGCTACAAATCAAAGGTAACTATTTTTACCTCCCCTTCTCCTCCCAAACCTTGCAGTGCCATGTGCAGTTCTGTGCAACAGTAAGCATCACCACATTTAACTTGCACACAGAGAAATCCCTGCAATACGACCCGCTGACACACTTCAGGCCTTTTATTCTTCACTGTCTTGCAGCTCATTTACAGAAGAAATGCACTCAAAGCAAAAGGTTAGTGCTCCTTCTGTGAGCTCCTCCTGTGTCCGCAGCATTACAAAGACCACATAAGATGTCATTTTTTCTGCATATTTCATTTGTTTATATATTAGCAAGCTACGAACAAAAGGGAAGCAAGAACCAAAGAAATCCCATCTCCATTTCCAGCACTACCTCACATTCCTATTTCCTCCAACTCTGAAGAACCTGTCATACACACTTTCTTTTTTAATACCATAATTTCAGCCCACCTCTGCCATTTATACATGCCATAAAGCCTTCTGATTCTTAACAGGCTTATTCACATACCAAAGGTGTGATCCTAAGTAATGCCAGGTAATTCCCACTATGTACTGAAAGCATTCATCATTTAAACAGTGGGATAACATACAGCTGTGTCCTGGATGATGCTGGTTTGGACGTTGCTGTACCAGGACACATCGGTGGCACTCATCACTGCTAGTTACAATGGTGAAGTTACCCAAAACCAGACTAATATTGAGCTCTTTACAAAAAGCATGTAAATAACATTGGAAATATTACGGTACTCTGTATCTACCAGAGAGGCAATAAACTAGAGGTCATCTTTATTAAAGATGTCACTTACAGGAATCCTAGGGTGTGGGGTGAAGAAGGCTGTCTGGAACAGAAAGAGGAGTGTTAAAAGCATCATCATCTATTTTCCTGGAAATGCAATAACTTATGTACTCTCCTTGTCATTATAGATTATACATTGAATGTATCCATTAGCAGGTTTATAAATGAGTAACACATTGTAACATCTGGCTGCTTGGATAAAAGCCCACAAGTATCAGATATTTCCTAGAAGATTTGAAATATGAACATAAACTCAAAACTGCCCTATACGTCCCACCCCTATGAAAAGCCAAACAATCTTTAACCTTGAGCGATTAGCAAACCCCCCTCACTTTTCCACTTGGAGCCATCTTCAGTATTATTAAGTTTTCTGACTCAGTGGCTGAGCTTGGTAATTTTTCTCTCTGCTTATAAGACATACATATCTCAACATAGGTGGTTGTCTCATAACGTGGTCATCCTGAAAGACTGACCCCCAAAACAAGGATCTCATTTGGTAGAGAGAGGCAGTATCTATCACTAAAACTGATAAAACCAGGAAAAAACAATTAGTCCTTGATGAAATGAGAATATGTCAAAATTATCTATTTTTACAGCTGAAATAGAAATTACCTCTCCCTATAAACAGAGGAAGCTTGAGTGGTCAGTCATATCTTTATACTAGCTTTGTGGTACTACATTTATAAGACTTATTTTCCAAGCCTTTGACCAAGACTCACTCTTTCCACAAGATCCCATAAAATTCCCTTTGTCACAGACTAAAAAGGCTCAACTGATGGCAGGGAAGAAATTATGATACCTCCTCCATTGCTGCATAAGGGCTTGTAGACACTGGATTTTCACCAACGGATCGTTATTCAAATTCTCTCCATAATCTGTGAATGTGGCAGCTGTAACCAGCTGTGGCAAGCAAAGCTGAAAAGTGGGTGTTTGCCATTTTCTGGAGGACCTGTGACTGGGATCAGCCTTTTTTAAATATCTATTTATTTTTTAGTATCTACTATTAGCAGAAAGGATACGTGTAATCAGGTATTATTTGTTTGGTTGTGAGCTGGATCCAGTGCTGAACCAAAGTATCTAGGAACAAGCTGTGGGATGAGAAGGCTTTTCTGAGCTTTCAGCACAGGATGGCACTGTATGCAGCAAAGGTTCTGGGAGGCTACAGCATCGTTGACGCTGAATCCTCCACCCCATAAGTTACTGTCAGGAAGAAGTGAAACCCTCTGCTCTTCTTGGGAAAAGGTGAATTGTTCACCACAAGAAAAGTTGTTGTTCACTGGTGTGTTCTGGGTGAACCAGTTCTACTGTGAGATCCCAGGTGGGAAAATCTAGCTCGCCCTAGAAAATCTGTACGAACATATTCCCCATCCTCACCCATCAGCTCAACATATCACAAATTCAAAATAAATGCTACCACAAAACAATGATATAGGAAAGAGCTGTTTGCAAAGAGGCAGAGGAGTGCACAACCTCCCAAAAATATAAAAGAACAAATGTGCCGTAATAGAGCTTCTCTCAAGCTAAGGAATTAATCTGAGAGTCCTAATGTTTCTGCAAAGATCTTGAAAAGCTTTGTTACTGAGGCATTTGTGCGGGAGAAATGTGACGATGCCCAGAATACTGTTACAGCACAAATTATAAGCTTACTTACTGTTCCAGGTAAGCCTGGTGGGCCAGGGGAACCCGTGTCACCCTAGAGAGAAAAGAAGAATATAACTCAGGATATAAAAAGATGCACAAATAAAACTCAGCTTTACCATCAAGAAGATGTAACATTACAGATGAAACGTAGCCTAATGACAACCTGTCAGTTCAGAGACAGTGAAAATCCCAAAGTCCCTGAGTTCAGCCCTGTCTCATGGATGGAATTTACCCCACTGCTTTGGCCAGAATTTCTGCCGTCCTCATTTTGTGGCATGCAAGACGTTCACTTTGCTGTCTTTATCACCTTGAAATGAATTTCTAATGTTACTCCATTCCCTGTAGGAGCAATATGGAGCTTAACTTTCATTTTAGGTTGAAGCTGATCAAAATTCTTGATTGGAAAGTACGTTTTAGCTAAAACTGTTACGTGAGGTAAAGTTCCAACTCAACTCACACACACCAGTGTCACCCCAGTAGCTGGCTGAGGAGCACACTCTGCTCCCATCCCAGTGCCTGGGAGTGGAAGACCCTACTGATTGCAGTTGCTGGCAATGAGATCCCCCCAGGTCACTCCAGTAGCTGGCACCACAGGCCAGGCGCACCCACAGCCCTGGTCTGACTCCAGTAGCTGGCACCTAGTTCACTCGTACCAATCCTTTCCTACCTAACCTCTCCCGTTTGTTCCTCCTGCTCCTCCTTCCTCTGCACATCCCCCATGGATTGCAGAGCTGTGCAGTTCCTGCACCACCCCAGTCCTGTCACCCCTCCCAAACCCCAACAATCTTATCAGTTGGGAAGTCCAGGTTGACCTTTCTGGAAGTAGCACCTGTAGTTTGATAGCCCACCAGTTAGTGGCTCACCTTTTCTCCTCTTTCACCTTTTAGTCCCGGGAGACCATCTTTTCCTTTTTCTCCCTAAATGTAGAAAAAGGAAAGCAGCAAATATGTACGCTTTGATTTGATTGTATCAGTCTCATTTTACTGTTTCAGTTGATTTTACCTGTTATCCATAATGCAGTGCAAACAATTAAAAGAGTAACATTTTTGAGACGGCTTCACAAAATCCATGCTATTTTCAAAAACAAACCAAACAGTGATTAAGTTCATGGAAAGGAAAGCACCAAGACTGTAGAAGGTCCTATTGATTGATGCAGTAAGAAAACTCGATTTTTTTCCAGTTGAACAAGAGAAGAAGCAGAACCAACTTAAGACACAGAGAGGACAACAAAGTTACTAGTTTGCTTATGTTGAAAGATTTGAGTCATCCATTCACCGGTGCCTTCCTCTCTACTTTGCCCAGGAAACTTGGCGGCGTGAATGGAAGACGCTTAACAAGGATGATGTGAATACTCCTCAAAGTGCATAAACAAATGTATTTATCCAGTATTCACGTAAGAGCTAGATGATCTACGATTTCATGTAGACAGAGAATATATTCTATATTCTACACTCTACAGTGTACATAATACAGCAAATCAACCAGCAAAACTTCAGTCAATTTTAGATCTTTCTTGCTCACATTCAAGCACACAGTCAGCTACCAGAACTAATGGCCTCACTGACATGGCTAAATTTACTGCCAGGCCCCTTATCCAACTATTTTTCAGTGTGTAGATGCGTCTCAATGTCTAGAACTAGCTGGGGTGGAAGTTAGGCCATCAGAAAATAATCCAACCATCTAGAACCTTCTCCAGAGCTCAGTGACAAGAGAAATTTGGCATTTTAGTTATTATTATTTTTATAATGTTCTTAAATCATGCAGGTACTTCTGAAAGTGATGCCTAAAGAGTACTGTGCCTCTCCTACAGCCTCACAAGCAATATGGCTTCAGTCAAAACCTTCTGTGCTCAGGACAGACCCTGTTCTTTAGCACCTCCACTGTGGTCAGTAATGGTCACGAGGCAGTAAAATACCACATTGGAAGGGGTACTTCGTGGTCTTGCTAGATGCCACCATAGCAAACCCACCAAGAGAAAATATCATCTACGGACACTTGAGATAAGTCCACCTGGCACCAAATGGACAAATAAAATCAAGTTATGGCTCGAAGTTACTCACCTGGTCTCCTTTTTCTCCTCTCAGTCCAGGTAAGCCCCGAGGACCAGGAAGACCTGCTTCACCCTGAAAGTCAGAGAAAGTAGTGGGTGAAATCTAGGAACATTCTATTAAAAAACATACAAAAATATTATTAGCCTCAAAGTCTCAAATATCATTAAGAGTGAAAGGAAAGAATGGTGGGCTAAACTCTTCACTCACTCATTCACGTCATTTAAATATACATCAAGGCTGGCTCTCAGGGCAGATTAATCTAGCTAGAGTGCCCTCAGGCTGGGAAGGATGAAACCTTGATTTAGCTGTCTATCTCAATGCATGACTGATACGAGACTGTGAATTGTTCAGCACTAATAATGACTGTAGACAGTTACTTCTTGATACCTAGTCACACCACAATACATATGGGCTGTACTGAACTTTTTCTGCCTGGGAATGGGTTTATGTGTGGCTTGATGAGAGAAAACAGCATCTTCTTCTATTACAACTTTTTATTTTTTTTTTTCTTGTAAAATTGTTACTTAAAACAGCAACTAAGACCTCTCTTTTTTTGCCTTTACACAGTTAACTGAGACCATGAAATTTAGGACAAGTTTTCTTCATGCTGTTCTGTAGCAGCACCAAGCAAATAAATAAGAGTAGCTAAAAAAAATATATCTAATTTTTATTTTCATTTTTTAATGATCTTGGGTAGACTGCCAGTGCAAACACAACATAACAGTACTGATGAGCAGGTCTAGGATTATCTTGATGCACTACTTCACATTTGATTGTCTTGATACACTATTTCGCATTTGAATTTGTTTCTGTCTGAGCCTCACCTTTGACTTTCTGCTTTATAATGCCTGCTGTTGGAGTAATTGTAATCTCTGTGTCATGTGGTTTGTTCTAAATATATCAAGTATTCTCAAATTTAGCTACACGTTGACCCAGTTTGTCATCTGAAAATAAACACGGGTTTTGTTATTTATAACTATCCTGCTACATATATTTGTACTTCAGTATCTAAAAGGATCTCAATGATGGACAGAACCCAATTGCATTAAGCATTGTATGAACGTGAATTTATAACTCGTAATCTCCTCTTTAAAGAGATTATCTCTTTATCAGAAGAGTCCAAACATTATTGTGATGTAGGTGCAATGAGTCTGTAGAAGAAATCATGTGAGGAACAAGATATTTTGCTGACTGAGTATAACTGGGAACAACAGGATGATGTTTGGAGCGCATTTGGAAAGTTGGTGACATTTGGTGACGAGATGGAGTGGTGTTTTTTGAGAGCCATTGCAGGATCCTGGCTGGTGATAAGATCCCAGAGATCACGGAAGGACAAACAGACAGCCTAATATTAAAGAGAGGAAAAAAGGAGGACATGGAGGAAAAATAAACATGTAGTGTAAACACGGTCTCTAGAAAGCTACTGAAGCAAAATGTCAATGAGCTTGTATGAGCTCAAAGACAGGAAGGTATTAAGAAACAGTCAATGTGGATCTGTTAAAAACTAATCATGTTAAATCCATCCAGCTCCCTCCCTTGACAAGATAACTAAGCAGGCAAGAAGGAAGCATTTGTGTGATGTATCTTGACATTAGTAAGACATCTGACACAGGCCAACGTGACGTTCTCATTAGCAAACTACAGAAAAACTGTGTAGAAGAAGGCTCTCTGGAGGGTGGTGTACAACTGATTAAACAATTACATTCACACACCTGTTACTGGCTGTTGCCTTTCAAATTCAGAGAGAGATGAAGTGAATTCCTCTAAGGGTTTGCACTATTTAATAGGGACAGAAACATTTATATAATGTATGGAGAACACGATACTGTGGAGAGACAGGTGTTTTGGGAAGGGGGATTAAAATTCAAAACAGCCCTGACAAACAAAAGAAAATGGCAATCAGCTCCTCAAATTGAATGGGTGAGGAGAGACTGGCACAGCTTCTGGAAAGCTGCTATATGAAATTCCTCATGGACACTTTCTTCTGCTACTCCTTCTAGTCCAGTTGATGGTACAGATAGAGTGTGATCTGTTTTATCGCACAAGACAACATGGGAGCAGAGGTCATGACCGTTCTCCCCTTTTATCTTTATAGCAGAAGATTGGACTGAGACTGGTAGGAGAGAAGACTGAAGCTCTGAGACTCTTCTATTGCTGGCTTATACTCTTTTAACTCAGTATCCAAAGACGTATGCCAAAGATTTAAGATTGTCTGATATAGGTATGTCTTCCTCCAGATTTTCATACTGCAGGTGAAAAGTTGGTGTGCAGATGACAATATTAACTCTTGTTAGTGGACCTGATTGGGCTCCAGGCAGCTTTAGGAAATCCCAGGATTTTTCCCTTGTTCCTCTCTGAGCTCAACAGATATCTGCTGAAACCTAAATCCCAATACATAAAGACTAAGATAACTGTAACTTCTAACAGACAGCTGGGGTTATGTCCTAGCAAGCATTTATGATCTAGAAATGACTGCATCACCCCTTGCATCACATAGGTACAAAAAGTTCATCATCATCCAGAACTGTCAATAGCACGCTGAGTTTATGTGTAGTGTGAAGGAAAAAACATAACTTTTATGCCACCCTGCCTTCCTTTTCTTCCTTATCCACCAGCAACAAGATGACTGAATTTTCTGAGATACAGATAAAAATAGATTTAGCATACTTGCTCTGGAATGTCCACATTACTTTGTCCAACCTTGAGTCTCATCCATTCACCTGCTGACTTTCACTTTTCTTTTTATTGGCAGATGGCTTTGGTATTGCATGTGGTCACTTTACACTGCTCTGAAGTTGCTGCTAGCATAATTTTTTCTGCTCACCTGTTCACCAGCTTGGCCACGGCTCCCTGGGTCACCCTGAAAAAAACAAAAACACAACTTTAACAGTGCAACTCTGTTTCAAGAATGCTTTCTCATTTGTAGGTTGTACCCTCTATTGTCCTGGCTCATATTCTTCTACCTACTTTGTGCAAGGCACTGAAATTGCCTTCTTGAAGTCTTAGGATCCTAGACCACAGGGATCCAATGCAAGGGACAGATGAGATCTTCCCATACACACAGACTCGAGAGAGGAGCATCAAATGGGGTTTGGTATTTTGGAACACCATGAACAGTAAGAGGCACTGAGCCACAACTGCTTACCCTGTTATCCATGCAACTTTAGAAGAATATTACTCTCCTGACTGACTCAGTGGCTACAGCAAACTATTAAATAAAATTACTTACCTTAGGGCCAGCTTTTCCAGGAAAGCCTTCCTCACCCTTTTCCCCTTGTTCTCCCTGCAGGGAATACGAAATGTTAATATTCAAACTCCTCTGGTAGTGGAGCATGTCTGAAGGCAACAGTGAGGAATATTTTGACTCAGATCCCCAGTATCAGCCTGAGGATGTAAATGGAGCCACATGGGAGTATCTTTCCAGGAAAGTTTTACCATTCTAGTACTATTTGCAGACACATCTCCAGCACCAATAAACCTACCGGGGTATCTCTGGAATAACACAAACTCAACTAGTGTTATATTAAAGATTTCCAGAGTAAATTAGCTGAAAAACAAAATCTCCATTCATTATTTTTTTTTAGGCTGTATGTGGTGAAAAAGTCTACGTTATTTCTGTTAAGAAAAACAGATAATTGTGGGATTGGAGTCTTGGCCACTGGAATGCTTAGGTGAATCCTTTGAATCTGATCTTTCAGTGTGAGTGGTGTCAGCATGGCAAGTAGAGACTGTGGTGGATCATGAGCTGAAATGTGCTGTGGAAAAGTGCACTGAAAAGTGCACTGGATACTACAAAGGGCTGTGTATCATGTTCAAAGAGGTATATGGAGCTTCACCAGTGGAATCAGGTGATGTGTGTTTGGCTCTGGAGATCTGCTCCCCTTCCTGCTTACGCTTGCTAACTCACTCAAGTAAGGTGAGCAGGTTATGCCAGTGTTTGTGGTGTCACTTGCCTTTTGACCCGGGAGCCCAGGAAGACCATTTAATCCATCTTTGCCTGGCAAACCCTAAAAAGAGAAAATTATCAGCTCTACGTGCCTGTTCTTTAAATCATTAACAGCAAGCTCAACATAAGCATGCTGAAATCATCCCTCTTGCCACTGATCCAAGTTTAAGAAAAAAGATCTCTTTCATGCATTTTCTTCTGTTTTTTTAACTCCTGTGACTCAAATTATACAAAATTTCTTTCAAGGCACAGATCTGCTCGGTCTTTTCTCAGTATCACAGTTTTAGTGAAT
This sequence comes from Nettapus auritus, assembly GCA_011076525.1. Taxonomy (NCBI): domain Eukaryota; kingdom Metazoa; phylum Chordata; class Aves; order Anseriformes; family Anatidae; genus Nettapus; species Nettapus auritus. The sequence goes on from CM021766.1 coordinate 145,588,921, forward strand.
GACCACTGGATGTCAGTGTTGTTACAGAGAAACCACAATACAGAAGTTTTGTGAAGATTGAATAAATTTAAAAGTTGCATTTTTACTTATAATTCTCTGTACGTCTCTATAATCTGTACCTGTAAAGATTTTCTAAAGTCTGTTTCTCTTTTTAAATATCGGTAATATCTTATACAACACATAGACTTTTAAATTAATATAGAGAGAATGATTCGGCAAGATAAGAATTAAAATTACTTCCAAAATGAATTTAATTTGTGAGAATAAAAATGTCCCTTTTCTGAGCATCAGTCAATCTCCAAACACTTCAGGCTGTTGGTGGCACTTCTTAATACTAAGTATTCCATAATTCACCTTTCTTGATGTAACAGTGAATAGAAATTGTGATGCTCTGCTAAAACTGAGATTTTTACTTCACTTCTTTGGCCTGATTCAGGAAAACCTCAGGTCTGGAAGAAGAATATTGTGTCAAATGACTTTTGAAAGGTATTATATAATGAAAACATCACTGTCCCAGCATGCAGCTACATCTGGTAAGCTTCTTGATCACTAAAGACATCAGTCTAACGCCTGCATTAAAGGAGACAGTGTTGGAGCCAGCACTTAAAACCTGTGTGCAGACAACCTGCAGGAAGGGAGCAAAGACTTTAGAAGTAAAATATGTGAAGTCATGGAGAGCATGGAGGTGAGGCAAACCATCCCTCAAAACTTACAGCTGGTCCTGGGGGTCCGGTTTTACCAGAAATGCCAATCTCTCCTGGCAGTCCCTGAAAAAAGAATCCAGCACACACACAAAAAAATATCAGTGTTTCTGCCCTTTACAGCCACCTCACCAGAGGCTTCTGCTTTCAATTCAAATACAATCCTCCCTTCCACAGAAGTCAGGTCCCTGCCGTGGGGAATCCTGCAGACACTGACTTTTGTGCAGGTAGTGTCAAAGTGATTCCAGTGCTTGGTGCAGAGAAGCTGTCCTGCAGGGCTGGCTGTGGCTTTTCGTCATGAAAATATAAGAGAAAACACTCATTGCCAGAGGCCCTGACTCAGTTCCCACTGAAATCCAATCACCTAAATTCTCCCGAACTGTTTTTTTTTTATTTTCTTCCTCTCCTTGATGTAAAACAAGCAACAAAAATAAACAAACAGACAAAAAAAAAAAAAAAGCTGTTTTCAGCTGTTTTCTTACTGGTGCTCCAGGTGGTCCAGGGGGTCCAGCAATGCCTGGGGGCCCTGGAGGTCCCTGTAAGAGAAGCAGAACCCATGTATTAATCTCCCTGATAGTAGCAAAAAGCCTCAGGCCCTTCCTCTGTGCAAATGCAGCCCGATTCCAAAGAGCATCAGCAATGAGCTTCGTGTTTCATTAACTTGTGTCCAAAACCTGAAAGATGCCAAACTGAGCTGCCAGGTAACTGTGCTCATGAACAGAACAGGATCTCCTGCTTAAGGCACCAGTTACTGCTGTTATGAGGTGAGCTCCATTCTGGACTCCAGTACAGGAGATGGAGCAGTTAAAACCACCAATGGTAACATGCAAAGATTGTCCAGTGGGACGCCTCATGGCATCCAGCCTAGTTTAATCTTGCTTAATGTTTCAAAACAAACAATTTGCTACTGCAAAAAGATCTCTGAAATAAATAGTGAATGGAACAGACGTGTAGTGTTTCTGTTTGTTTGTTTGCTTCCTTGTTTTTGAATAAGAATACAAGAGTATGGAGAATGATATAGCAGATCAGGTGTTTTAAAATAAATACTCCACCACTTCAGTGCTCTATGTTAATGTTTTTGACAGTTAAAGGTTTTCACAAACTCATACTTCAATGCACACATGCAGCTGGAAACGTCCTAGAAGTCTTACTCACCTTCCTGCAACAATTCTCTTGGGAAAATTTCACCTCAATAGCTATCCAGTTTTCAGAGGGACTTATTTTTGCATATAAGGTATATTGTTAAAAGTGAGTTCCTAGCTGAGGAATTTTTTTTCCATACTTGACAAATCTTAACAGGCTGCCTGAGATACAGAGGTGTTTGATACCTTCAGCTTCTGCTGGATGACAAGATAGGATTTCTCCTGTACTTAGAATGAAGCATGTATTCATGTGGTTTTTGGATCAGGACCTGTGCAATCAGTACAAGGATGGACGAGATAAATGGATACATGACTGAGTTGAAACTTTAATTTTGTCTGTCTCTTTCAGACTTTCTAACACCATGATTTAAGTCATTTTCAGTTTCCGGCATAGAGGGAGTTTTGATATTTGTAGTTCAAAAACACACCCCAAAGCAAACAAACAAATGAACAATCAAACAAAAACATCCAAACAATAACATATACAACATCCCATGTAAAAAACTATAAGTGAGCTACCAATACAAGACAGAAAATGGTTAGTTACCTTCTTTCCTGCTAGACCTGTGTTACAATTCAATATCAATATAAAAAAATCACAGCTTTTGTGATTATATTATAAGTCATGGATCAATACTGGCATTTAACATTTAAGAAAAAATGTAGCTGAAGAGGATAAAATTGTGATAACAAGAACGAACAAGGAAATTTTTGTGGCATAGTTTGACAGAGAAGGTAGTGGATAAGCAGTCATTTTAGAATATGCTTGTAAAAATCAGCCAGAAGAGAGTACATCATCTCACCAATAGATGGTGCAAAGCAACCAAAAAAAGAGACCCGAAGATGCACTTGGCTTATATACACCACACATAATCTGCCTTCAGTGCAACTCAGCCCAGAATAGACATGGAATCATTCCACCACCACCATCAGCATTTGCAGAGTGTCTCAAGTGCGAGCACAGCTCAAAAAAAAAAAAAAAATAAAAAAAAAGCTTATAAGAGCAAAAACATGCTTCTATATATTAAATATCATTGTTCTTGCCTTCTTCATGACTTATATGAGTATCACCTCTTTCTGATTTCTGTGACAATGGCATCTAGTAAGCAATTAATCCATAAGGAACACAGACACTGTCATACCACGGCAAACCTCAGCCAGAACCCAGCATCAGCCTGGTCATCCTCCAGGTAGGATACACACCCTAGACAGGATCAGTCTTCTCCAGAAGAAAAGTTTCGCTCAAGTATCTGTCAGCAAACAGCCTAACTCCTGAAACATGAGGCTCCACATCCTCCTGGTCAAAATTCTTTCTCCTAGCAACTCTGGATATCCATATTATCCAAAGAAAATTTATTTAGAAATAAATAAATATATTGAGAAAGGTCCAAACTAACTGACAGCATTTATTAGGGATAAAGAAGGAAGGAAGAAAAAAAAAAAAAAAAAAAAAAGAAAACACAACAAAACAGCAGGAGGATAGCCAGTATTGTTTAAAAACCAAAATCTCACACCATCTGTTTTCTTTGATTTCCTTTTGTTCTGAATCCAGATTAAAGCACCTGATTTTGCTGATCACCTTTTTCACTGATCATCTGATGAATTATACAGATGAGAGTCCCTGTCCCAAATCCCAGGGCTGTCCCTTTAAAACTCCAATCCAGAAGAAAAAAATTGTTTTGTTTTGTTTTGTTCCCCCCCCCCTTTTTTTTTGGTTTTGTTTTTTTTTTTTTTTTTTTTTTTTTTTCTGGCTGGTAAAGGTGCTGATGTGTGCTTCCTACACTCTGAACAAAACCTGAAGCATAGAAACTTCGTTCTCCAAAACAGAACTACAAAATCTCAGACCTCACTTTGGAAAACAAATGCAAATCATGTCTCTTTTATGAAAATGCTTAGAAAAAGTTATTTTCAAACTGCTATTTGGAAAAAAAAAAAATATTGCATATGTTCTTTAATATCCAAATATCCATGAAAAGTGTGTTGAGGTGTGTGTTAGGATAGGGACAACTGTACAGACATTGAGGTGGGGGATGTTTTTCAGGCTTATATTTTATCCAGCTCCATTCCTAAGATGATGTAACACGGGGACAGTTCTCAGGAAAGAAATCTGACACGATACTGAAGGCACAGCTGTGCCTGTACTCCAGAAATCACTAAAGGATGTTCTCTTCTTCCAGCACATACCCTGCTGAAAGGCTAGGAAAGACAGAGCTATTAAGATTTGGGTTCTGCACTCCCTAAGGAAACTTTAAGGAACAAAAACCTTTGTATGTGACTACATCAGTAGGCTGTTTGGCCCAAATCTCTTTTCCATGAGAAAAGGGATGGCTATGTTTTAAAGGAAGGTGAACAAATGTTATTCCAAGATGGAAACTGAAGTCTGATGGCTTTTCCAGATATCTGTCTCTGGAGGCAAACCTTGTACAACCCTATTTTCTTCATTTTATTCCATGCCAATGCCTAGAGCCTCTGGCAGTGTGAGAAAAGCTTAGAAAAGCCCTAAATCCATGAAAAAGCAGACTGTGGTCTGGACTTTTTAGGCAGTGTGCCATCTTTATGAATGAGACAAACCTACAGGACATCCAGGAACATCCTGTCTCCTGCCACAATGACAATGAAATGAATGAAACAGTGCTGAGAGCCTTTTTCCCTCCAGTGCTGGGGCTTGTCTCCATTTCAGAATTGATTACTCCCTGTGATTTCACCTCTCAGGAAATCCTCACAGACCCCATCTCTTGTCTCCGTGATGACTCCCCTTTATTTCCATTTCCTTCCCATCAGAGTTGGCTGTTGCAGCTAGTTGTGTGGAGCAGTCCTTGTGTCTCACCATGTTCCCTGCTACCCCAGTTCCTCATTCCTCCTCTACATCTGAGCAGTCACAGAATCATAGAACCAGTAAAGTTGGAAGTGACCTCCAAGATCACCTGACCCAACCATCCCCCTACCACCAATGTCACTACTAAACCACATCCCTACGCACCAGGTCCAACCTTCCCTTGAACACCCCCCAGGAACACTTTCCACCACCTCCCTGGGCCACTCGTCCCAATGCCTGACTGCTCTTGCTGAGAAGAAATGTCTCCTCATTTCCAACCTGAAACTCCCCTGGCACAACTTGAGGCCATTCCCTCTAGTCCTATCACTAATTACCTGTGAGAAGAGGCCAACCCCCAGCTCCCCACATCTTCCTTTCAGGTAGTTGCAGAGAGCAATGAGGTCTCGCCTGAGCCTCCTCTTCTCCAGACCAAACAACCCCAGTTCCCCCAGCTGCTTCTCACAGGACTTCTATTCCAGGCCCTTCACCAGCTTCGTAGCCCTTCTCTGGACATGCTCCAGGGCCTCAATGTCCTTCTGGTACTGAGGGGCCCAAAACTGAACACAGCACCCGAGGTGCAGCCTCACCAGAGCAGAGTACAGGGGGATGATCACCTCCCTGGCCCTACTGGCTGCACTATTCCTGATACCAGCCAGGATGCTGGTGGCCTTCTTGGCCACCTGGGCACACTACTGGCTCACGTTCAGGTAAGCATCGATTAGCAGTCTCTGGAATCCACCTCTCAAATCTACTCATCTTTTCTCACTTCTGGCACAACCACATCAGACAACACAACTCCTGTGAGTTACCTTCAGCAATGCTGCAGTAGAGTACCGGTTTGCTTTCTTTGCTTGAATCCTGCCTTACAAACCAAGACAAAGATAAGAGGATATAGGGAAAGAGTGTTGCTGATGATGCTGAAAACCAAAAAAGCCTGAGGAGCAAACAGATCTGAACATTTCCTGTGATGTATTCTGTATAGTCAGTTTCAGGGATACTGTCATAATTTATAAATGAATGAGGTCTCCAGTTGTTTCACCAGGTGGCATTATAATTGGAATACCAACTTTATTTTAAAAAATAATGTGTATTGAACAGAAATTCCCTGAACTGTCTTTCTAGCTCTGTAAGGGGACTGAATGAAGTTGACTTTGTACATCTCAGTCTCTGCAAGAGAATTTCTTGCTTTCAGTGCAAGGCAGTATTTGTTTAATTTCATCACTTAGTGTAAGATATGAACATGATCTCTTTTGCCTACAGATTAAGATTTATTTTCCTATTTGTCTGCTTTCAGTTGTTTTACTGAGTCACTACAGCAAATGAGAGAACAAAAAAATCTTCCTTATGGTCTCTCGTTTCAGTACTATTAGTGGTCTACAGTCTGGTGATTTTTTTTTTCCCTTTGTTTTGTTAAAGGTATAGATCTTATTAAAGATAGCTCTGAGCAGTATCTTCCAATTTCAAGCAGCACTGGCATACTTTAATTCAATCTGAGCTTTGCAGCTGGGGCTTGTATATTTTTCTTACATTTCGCAGTATTAACTTGCATCACAAAAAAGACGTTAAGGACACTATGCATTTTGAAGGATATCATTTATTTCCTCTGAGCTGCTTAAGAAAAGCTGGGCTTGAGCTCACACCCTACAAATGAGTCTGTACTAATTAAATCACTGCCAGCCACAACCATAAAAGGTACAGCTTGTACCGGTCTCCCTTACAGGTGTTAGTTCTAACACCAGGTTGTTTGCCATAAAGGAAACCTCAATAATGGCCCAGACATTTTGCAAGTATAAGTTATGGAATTTTTATTTAAATTTTGGATAGTTTTGAATCATTTTGCCTTCCCACTGGTGGACAGCATGCACCTGCTCAGCTCAGGGAGCCTAGAGAGCGGGTCAGTGGAAAATTTGGAAGTAGCCACTTCAGGAGAGTTGAATGGCTGACGGGGCTCCACTACCAGCATTAACTGGACCTTTGTCAACTGTAACAGGAGAATGGGCACATACATCTCTGCCCTTAATTGCTAGTAATAAGGACTGGCTTTTGAAGCTGAATCCCCAGCCCTGTTAACACAGTGACTCAGCTCAGAGTCTGAGCCCTTGACAGGTACTGGGGCATCAAATTCCTTCTTTACTGAGCTAGCAAATGCAGCCCTCACAGCTCACCCAGCGTACCATGACTAAGTATAGATCTCATGCCTAGAAAAACATTTGAAAAGGTGTCTCATCAACTGCCTTCAGCCCCTTCTCTGAACTCTTCCTCCCAAGAAACAATGGGACAGATGAGGTACATCGTGATCTCAGACGACCATGCAGAAATGCACAGCATCATTGTTTGCCATGCTTGGTACTCATCCATCTGTTTCGACTGAAAGCACTTTGCAGAAATGCTCATTTTTCAGTCTGCATTCGAACAGCCTACTGCAATAGAAGCTTGGCCCATGATTAAGTTTCCTGCAAACAAAAATAGTACAAATAAATAATAACAACACAAACACATTATGAGCTCAGATGTCTGTGGCTCTGCTGCAGGAAAAACGTTCATATCCAGAGGGGAAATAAACCCCAACGTGTGTACTCCGAGGCTTAATGACATTGCAAGATGCAATGTTTGTAAGGGTCACAAAAACAGGTGCTCATTTTTGGGGGTGCTGACTGAATAACATGGAACAAGTAAGTACATGGACAGGCTCAACACCATGGCAGACTTAGAAGGAAAAAAAAAAATCAAAAGAGCTTTTTGGATTAAAGTTTAGTGTGAGCTGGGGCATGTAAGGAAAAAGGCAAAACTGTGGCTACCCTGTCATCACTAAACATCCCCAGCCTAGCTAAGAAGTTGCCTTCTCACTGCTGCATAGGAATTGGCACTTAAATTAACTCTGCAATATGCCCATTCAAGGGTCCTCAAGAGCCAGACAGACATCATTTCTGCTGTGGGTTGTCACTGGATCCGCTGACCCTGTTCCAGAGTACCCCACAGGCTGGTTGCCTTGCACTGCTGCCTGTTTCTTCTGTGGCTTCTTACTGGGATTGGGCATGTTGGGAACCTGACAAAGCCCAGTGATAACTGCAGACATCTCACGGCGTACACCCCAGAACTCAGCCCCATCATCAACCTCTGCACCTCCATAGGAGGAAGGTTTTCCTACCACATGTCAGTAAGAATCTATTGGCATCTTTTTGTGGCCTTTTCTATGTGTTTCAGTAACAACATGGCTTCTTCACTCCTATCGCTGTTCCTTTCTTCTGCCTGTACAGCTGTCCATGGGGGCAGACAGGTCAGAAAACAAAACTGTATTTAAATTTAAAATAGCAGGGGAAGGGAGGCTATTTTAGTGTCCTAACCTAGTTAATGTATGGGCAAATCAGATCTGTTGGTCCTCAACACCATAGAGATGGCACGGGAACAGGTGACCCTGACTTCCATAAATCATTTGGAAGAATCTCTCTGTAACTACAGCCTAAGGAAACCACTTCTCTTCTTGGATATTTTTGGGGCACAGAGTGATTAAGACAAAATGAAAAAAAAAAATAAAGAGAGAGAAAGAGAGAGAAATGCTGATAAAGTGCTTAGAAACCTAATGTCATAAAAACTGCTGCTAAGCTGAAAAGTAGTTTTGTCACAAGTTGAATGTAAGCACTTTCTCCAAACAGAAATATGAAAATCTGCAGTAATATATCGGGGACAGCATGTCACTGCAGGAATAGGAGCAATGTTTTTCCATCCTTGCGGTTAGCTTGGAGGAAGAGTCAATTTAAGTATCCCTCAATGGGGCTAGCACTATATGCAGCTTTAATTAACATAAAATTTGAAAACTTTATTTAGCCTGTGCTGAAATGAAAACTACGTATTGCTATGTCAGCAGTTCTTGCAGATATGTTTATGAAATTGCTAACATATGCATATATATTTTTTGTAAAGTTACAGAGAACTTGAGCTGAGCAATTATGACATTGTTTGGATGGATAGATACATCAGAATTAATGTAAGGAGATAAATCTTCCCCAAAAGCAAGGAAAACCCTCTCCCAGTGGCTACACACATAGTTCAGAAGGCTAGGGGGGACTTTTTAATATTATCCAGTGGAAAAAAAAATATTAAAATTAAATCCATTGGAAATAATGTCTTCTTTCCTCTTGAAGGCTGCTGTTAAAATATTTACAAACCAGATGCTGTACCAAAAGAAAAAGTCTTAAAAATATGTAGATCAGTATGGGGTGGTATGGCAGGGCAAGGTTCCTAGCTGGACACTAGGGTCATTACCCACACAGGATCAGAAAACCCCGTCGCTGATGGCCTCCACAGACATGGGAACAGCTTATTGCTAAATGTCTGCTGCACAATCCATTTCTAGATCATGTTTCCTGGTTACAAGGGCATAGCTTGCCAGAGGAAATAAATGAAAAATCAGCATCTGCTGTCGAGCTGTGTGCTGTTCGTTGCAATACATCACCAACAGCTGTAGTAATGGAGGTTCTTCATTCATGCTCCAAACGTAACTGACTGTTGTAACAAAATCCTAAAGTCAGAGACACAGTTTGTTAGCTTATTATCGGGAAGGGAACAAATAAGATACTCAGTTTTCTCCTGAGTGGTCAGTTTAAAGTGAGCTTGCATCTTTCCTGCTTGAGGATATGCCCAAAGATGTTTTTCTTATTACAGGGAATGACCCTATATAGTGACTTGGATCAACTAAATTTGGCTACAAAGTTAGCAAGAAGCCAAGCCAGAGGCAAGTGCCAGGGTTATAACAGCACAGGGCAGCATGGGTTGTTCCAAGCTGAAGACAAGCCCTCCTTGACAATACATGACACACATAGCACTATTTTGTTCTTAGCAAGTTACAGATGGTGCAAGTTGGAGCATTATCTTGACAAAAGCTTAAATATAGAGAGAGGAAAGGGGTCACAAAATTAAGACATTCTTCACATCATCCCTCATTGGGAGAATAGACATAGTTTTAAGCCTCTGTCTGTACCTTCCCTAATAAGCCAACTCATGACACCCTGTAACAAGTAGAAATGTGAACATCAAAGTAACAAAACAAAACAAAACAAAAACTGATGTGCAAAGAAAACAACAACAACAAAAAAATGGTGTGCTAATAAGTTTGCTTTCTGAAAAGCAAATACCTTTCAAACTGTTTTTTCCCTCAAGACTGCAGCACAGGAGATATATCTGCTCATGCCAATTCACATGGCCAATAATTAGCTCAGGCACTATCCTAAATATTACCAAATACATGCCATTGCTTTCCTGTGGAATGATACTGCTGTATACAGAAGCAATGGGAAAATCACATACAAAATACCTCCTTTTGCCCCTGTATGAAGATGCTGAAAAACTGTGGAAGGTAAAAGTAATTGCTGCCAGACAGGCAAACTCTTCTCTTATTCACGTCAGGATAAATCAGTTTGGATCTTAAAGGAGAAACACCTTCAAAGTTTCAAAGATGGAACAGATCAGAAGAGAACAAGGTCATGGCATGCTGCACTGTGGTTCCAAGACACTTGGTGCCACAACATACATTTTCCCATATCTTATATGAAAATGAAGAAATTGCCACGTACCTGAGGGCCGATTAGACCATTGATTCCCGGAAATCCAGGTTCCCCCTTCTTACCCTATGTGTTCAACAGAAGAGCAAATATTAGACAGCAAGGGAAAAATTGCTACGGAGACTTTCCAAAAACTTTTACTCCAAAACCTGTAAATCTCCATTACATGGGTATACAAAACATAACTGCTAGAAATGAAGGCAGCACACACTGTTTGGATGTGCAACTCCAGTGGTCCGTGTGGTTCCTGCCACCCAAGTACGTGCACCAAGAGGCAGAATGACATGCGATCCTGGTACAGGTCACATCTGGAAATTAACATCTCTCAAAGGCTGTAGGGAATTCAAAATATCTTTCTCGTTTTCTTTTGAATTCAGATCTACCAAGCCTCACAACCCCCATAAATGAAGGTTGATTTCTTGCTTCTCTTGACCTCTTTTCACTCTGCAAGCACACCTGAGTGCTGCCTGAAGGGGATCAGAGAAGGGACAGTGCTGAGACACAGCCAAGGGAGACACCAAGAGTAGCCACACAAAGAGGCACTTTCTCTGCTACCAGTGTAGACCTTCACCCCTCCACTACCAAGCCAAGCAGTGTCCCTTGTGCTCCCTGCACTGCCTTATGCATAAAGAAATTAAGAACTCTGCTACATGGATGAATATAAAAGATTCACAATCCCTAAGCCAGAAAACACGAATACATGAGGCATTTCTAACTGGAGCTGGCATTATCAAGGGACGGAGCTCACTGACTCCTCAGCAAGCAAAAAAAAAAAAACTTCCTTCAGAGGAACAGCAGAGCTTCAGCAGTGCAAGGGAAGGATAAGCCAGGACATGGAGCAAACCCTTGAGAAAACTGCACCCATGTGGATGCTCCTTCACCCGTGTTCCCTATGGGGTTGGTCTCAACTAGTTAACAGGGAAAATGTCCTATGTGAGAAAAAAGAGGAAGACAGGATGGAGAAAGGATGCCTGAAATACTGGAGTTCAGGCAGAAGTTTGCTTTTTTTTCTCAACTCAGTAGCTTACTTGCTGTGTTACTTTGGGCAAGTCATATTTTGTGACTCAGCTTTCTTGTAAAAATAATCTATCCTTCCCTGACATGTATAGATATTGAATCATTAGTACTTCTGTGATTTTTCATAATATGCTAGGAGGTTACAAGATAAATCATGCAAATATCAGAAAGTCAGAAGTGATTTTTTTTCCTCATTTCTACTTCTCACACAAAATGGTTTTCTTTTTAGAAGAATATTATAATTAAGCAAGTTTCATGTGACTGATGATGTGATTTGTCATACAGATGTGTAAGTCAGATATGTAATTTTCCTTTTATTTTTCTTTACTGAAATATCCAGAAACAATTTCTATAATTCTTGTTGACTTAAATGAGTGAAACAGCTAACGCATCACAAACAAAAATTTTCATCACATTTTACCCAATCTTTACTGAGTTGGTTTAGCTGAGGTGTCAGAATCTGATCTTATTTTTTTTTCATAATAAAAATATCAACTCTTATGTACAGAAAAATATAAGAAGAATATTAAAGGAACAATTATGAGGTCCTTGGGTACCAGAAAGAGTTTGCAGTCATTGCCAGAACCCGGTTACCCGCAGGAATGTTCATAATGCTCTCAAGTACGTGTACTATTCATGAGTGCTCCTTCTGCTTTTTCCAACAACCATCACTACTTTGTCAAAGCCCATTTTAACCTGGAGGACTCCTGTCACCATACGAATCAACACATTTCCTGGTTAGAGACTCATGTTGCCAACTGACAGTGAGACCACACAAGACATCCTCTTAAAAAACTCATTTAAATAGATAAGTATATGAATAGAATATACAGGGTGTGATGTGTGGGACCAGACATGGAAGATGAGTATGACTGCACACAAGAAGCATCTCACCTCCAGCTCTCTATCAACGTGATAACCATATGTTAAGATGCCTGGTTCCACAGCTACAACACTGAGGGCAGTAGAAAACACAGTATTATTATTTCCATCATGTCCCACCAACCTTTTTTCTTACTGGGTGTTTTTACATCTCATTTCTTCCCTTACAATGCTTGTGCACCTCCTCTGGTTCCATTTAGATACATTAATTCAGAGAGTGCGTTAGATGCAGACAAGGAACCTGATATATACCTGACATAAACAGTTTGATAAACCTTTGAAAGAGCATAAGGGAATTGGCTTCCTGAGTAGTCACCGAAATCAGGTATTGAAAGCTGGGAGAGCATGAATACACCCTGTGATGTACTTTACATTAAAACCATGACGACTGATGTGTATGCCGCTGTTCAGGACAACAAAATCCCATTGAGACTTGTAACCTTGCAACGAAGCGTTACATATAGACCTTATTTTGGTGGTCCACAGGGATGTGACTTTAGTGACTTAAGGGCATTATCCAGATGGAGTTTTCTGAATACACTGCTTTTTGGAAAATGGGTGGCATTAGATACAATTACTCAGGGAACCTAAGGAAGGAGGTGGCACCTCCAGTTTGTTCCCAAACAGATCTCAAAAGCTGAGAAGAGGGACGAAGTACAAATTTTGCCGCCTGAGATAAGTATACACTAGTTCTTCTGTTTCCACACAAATGGCCAGGCACGCTAATCTGCGGCAGCAATAACAGATGTAAAAGGAGTCTATCCTTTTCTTGTGTATAACACTGAGAAACTTTGGTGCTTTTCAAAACACCAAGAAATCCCTTAGAGCAGCACATAATTATACTGACAGAGAGGCTGAAAGTGTATTTCCCATTGTGAAGGGAACATTTTGGCCACACAGAGGTTAGCCAAAATCAAAATACAACAGGTTTGCTCCATAATATTACAGCCTGTCTGGAAAGTACAGAAATACTTGCTGGGAGAAATTATACCTATGAGAGCAACGCTCAGTGAAATGTCACATCACCTAATAATATGACAGACAAAACTAGCAATTATGCTCTGTTACTTATAGCAAGAATCAGCTATGTGTGTAAGAATGTGTACCCTTTGAATATATGAAATATATGTTATTTGCCTTTATCAGGAATTTGAATAATAGCATAGTTAAAAATGTGTTTTATCAGAAATGAATATATTTACCTCACTGACAATTACAGTTTCACACTGGATTTAATCTACACCATCAATCCTTTCTTCCTTTTTTTTTGTTCATTTACTTACATTCCCATTTCTGTGCTGCTGAAATTTGCAAGGGCAGGCAATATCACCCGAACAGTTCAAGCACCCACAAATACATACAAACACAACCAACCACTGGAAACATCTTTACCATACAGAAGACGTGAAACCAGGGGGAAATACTGGTCCCACTCTGCTAGAGGGGAAATTCTGAAAGGTATCATAGCTTGAGACTTTCTTATCTTGTTGTCTGATATACATTTTCATAACATGGCTTTCACTGAGGTTTGGCCCCAGGAACAGAGATTTTGGTACAAAGTACATAGAAAAACTCCTTAACTGTGAATTAATACGACTGCTTGCATAAATACCAACTGTTTTCTCTGTCAGTTAGGTGGGATGTAGGATTACCTCTCTCAGCCCTGTCCCTTAACCTATACACTATCAGAAGAAATACAGCAGTTGCAATCAATGGTTGAACACCCTAGAGGCACCATGTTTTTACAGGCTCTGTATGTACTGGACAATGTCAGTAAATTTAGAAGCAGGAGCATCTAAATGGCCTATGGGTGATTATGGGGGACTGCTGTGACACAGATAAATAAGGTTTATTAGGACTTCTGGACACTGAAAGAAGTCATACTTTGGGACTGGCTCTTTCAAACTAAGCCTGCTTAGTTTGCTGGGCGAAATGCTTTTCCTCTTCTGGCTTATTTACCTAACGCAGCACATATCTCTCTGGAAATACCAACTAATTTATTTTTTTTCCCATGGACCTTGTAGGTCTGAGGTTGTTCAAATCAAGGGGAGAAATAAGAGTTGAAACACTGTTCACTGCCTATTTCAAGTTATGACTGGCCAGACTAGAAACATCATATGCAACAACCCAGTTTAACAGGATAGAGAGGTCAAGAGGGGGAAAGCCAAATACCTGTATTTCTGTCCTGCCATCAAAAACAAACAACAAAAAACAAAAAACACACACACAAAGAAGAGCTCAACACCCTCTAGGGATCTGAGTAATTTATCTCTCCCATTACAGGTAATGGGGATAAACCTTTCATATATTGGCAAGTGTTTGTTTGTTTGTTTTGTTTGTGTTTGTGTGTGTATTTTTTTTTTTTTTTAACACGTTTCTTCTGGGTGGAGGGTGTGCCCTGAACTTAGTAGTTCCCAGTTTTAACAGAACCCTTTAGGCTATAAAACAAATATTTAGCAGTTACTGAGACTCACAGCCTTGTTAATCCAGTTGTAAAGAGTCAAGAAAGGTCTGTTAAGCTTTTTGTGCTGCTCTGACTTCAGGGATAAACATTCAAGGGATGCGGACACATGCACATGAAAACCCGCTGAAACATGACAGCTGAATTAAGGATGCAGAAGACACCCCTTGGTAACTCACTCCTGGAGTTGCCCTCATTCCTCTTGCCTCCAACCTGACAGAATGCAATCCTGAACTTTGCAGTTCACTCACAAAAGAAAGGCCTTGCAGTAAATTTTTTATGTTATCTCTGTTTTGACATCCAACTCTCTCATTCTGTACTTGACTGTGCATAAATTATCTTGTACACCAAATAACCTGAAAAAGGGGGAATTATTATTACTTATCTACCTGACTCAGGTACATTGGAGTCTTAACCATGGATAAGGACATTCATTAAAGAATATAATTTTTTAAAGATATTTTCCATTAAGATTTTTTTTTTTCCCCGTAAGAATTCTTACGATTCTATGAAACTCATGTATATTTTAGTGCTGTGTGCTGATTGTTCTTTGAGCATGGGAAAATTTTGACAATATAAATTTAGAAAACTAGGCTGAAATACTATGCATCAAAATCACAGTGGGTCTAGGTAGCTGTTACCTCATGCCTAAGTGGAAAGTACTCTTCTAGGATAAATAGATGTTTTCTCTTGGTTTCCTTACGAAATTTCAATCATTTGAATGAATTTGCATCATTTCAATATGAGGCAATTTTTTCTTCAAATCCAAGAAATTCCATATAATCATAGAGTATCTGGAATTGGAAGGGACCCAACAAGGACCATGAAGTCCAACTCCTGACTTCACACAGAGCCACCCAAAAATCAGACCATGTGTCTGGGAGCATTGTCCAAATGCTGCTTGAACTCCAGCAGGCTCAGTGCTGTGACCATGTCCCTGGGCAGCCTGGCCCAGTGCCCGACCACCTCTGGGTGCAGAACCTTTCCCTAACACCCAGCCTGACCCTCCCCTGTCCCAGCTCCATGCCGTTCCCTCGGGTCCTGTCGCTGTCCCCAGAGAGCAGAGACCAGTGCCTGCCCCTCTACTCCACTGGGGAGAGAGCTGCAGGCAGCCATGAGTCCTCCCCGCAGCCTGCTCTGCTCTTGGCTTAACAAACCCAGGGACCTCAGCCACTCCGCACACATCTTGCCCTCCAGACCCTTCACCATCTTTGCAGCCCTCCTTTTGGACACTAATAGTTTTATGTCCTTCTTAGACTGTGGTGCCCAAAACTGTACACAGAACTTGAGGTGAGGCCGCATCAGCATGGAGCACAGTGGGACAATCACTTCCCTTGACCTGCTAGCAATACTAGCACACTTTAGAAGAGCCCCACATTTAGGTTAGCTTACCCAAATATTTGCATGCTTTTCAGGAGCATGTCAGTCACCTGCACCTTTTGTGTCTATCAAGCACAGAAAGCTGGCTTTATTTCCAACAAAATTCAGTAAACCAGTTGTCAAAAAAGAGGACAATGAAAGCACTTCAATTCTCTTCCATTTTACAGGAGAAGCACAGGAAGAGAAGAGGGGAAAAAAAAAAAAAAAAAAAAAAAAAAAAAAGAGGGAGAGAGAGAAAAAAGAAAACTTAGAATTAATCCAGACTCTAACTCTTTTTCAGGCAGATTTAGGAAAATCAGAGAAACAGTACTGTCTCACTCAAAGGTCTTACAAGACAGATGAGAACAGCAAAGTTTCATTCTCTGCACTGTGTGTGCTTGATATGAGGGTGTCATTGTCATAATACAGGTATTAGGTGCCAGGCACTTTGAAACAGCTGGCTAATAAAATAAATATAACCCAGTTCCGTAATTCAGGCTAGAATTGTTATATCCTCCTCCCCAGATAGGATCAAAGGATAGAGGTGAATTGTCAGATTAGCAGTTCAGCAGATGTGTGTACTGAGGAGATCAGGCATATTTTTTCTGTGCCCATAAAGGACTCCAAGACCTGCAACTAAAGCAGACTAACAGAGAACTTCTTTTAAATGCTTGAAAGATGTTTTGTCTTCGCAGCTTATGCTCTACTTACTGTGTTGCCAGTACTGAGCAGCTCCACAAGGTGTAAACAGCCCTTGGATTAGCTTTCCATGTCTAAAATTTACATCTGCCAGTGTGCATTATTACAATTACATTGAAAATGCACTGTCCATACCAGAGCTCCTAGGAATGGACTGCAGGAGGACGAGGTTCATATATACCAAGGTGAGCTTCTGATAAATTCTGATCTCTACAATACCATCAGCTTTTTTTTTTATTATTATTTTTTTAGAGAACAATATTGCCTCCACTCTCTTCCCTCAGACATATCTCATTTAATTTTTCTAAATAAAACATTAGGAAGATACTCAATCACATTCTTGCATCACTTGAGGAGCCCTTTGCTTTCTAATGCCAACTAGGGTCTGGTAGTGTCTTCTTCAGTCTGTCACCTGCTCCCCCAGAGTTCATTTTTTCTGTTGTACGGTGATTCACAGTCTTTGGGCACACTTTCTAGGATGCACCAGTTATATCTGTGCTTTCAAGACCAGCTGTGAGCATGCTGATCACTTGTCCACGACTTCTGGAAAGTTGTCTGAGAATGCACTGTGATGCTCAAATCTGCTTGGAGAAGACCTGATGGATATGGCTAGGACTTATCTAGGGTTCTCAGTATCTGCAGATAGAAAGTCTGTTTTGGCGGTGTGCCCTCAAAAAGCAACAGACATGGTCTTAAACCAGGCCAGAAGAAGCCGTGGGCCATCAGAAGCCCTGATGACAAGGCAGCTTCACCACACCTGGTTATTCAGCCATACTTGTGTCAAACATTAGCAGAAGACTCTGCAACTGTTCAGTCTAAGCAGGGGTGATTGGAAAAAAAATATTTTGGCCCAGAAGTACAGCAAAGGCATTTCAATGAAAGATTAAATTTGCAGGAACCATCTTAAGAAATTAAACCCATACTACCTTTCCTATAACACAAATGGTGACACTGTAAAAAATGTTCCTTGTTTACTGCCAACTGTACTAACCCATCTATTCTTTTATTTCTTCAGCAGGAACAGGAACAGCAGTTCATGCCAAGAAAATATCATACCTCCTTCTTTCCTAGAAGGAAAATTTCCAAAATGTATGACCCTACTTGTGTTGGCCAGTCATTAGGGTATTTGGCACCATATGACTATGTCATCTTCTGTGAAACCTTATATACACTGTGTAGGTGGCTCCTGCATCACATTTCTAACATCATCCAGTGATGGCTCTGTCCTCACAGATTTCAAAATCTTTTCACTTCCAGTAGACTGTGTTATAAGGCATGAATTAATTCCTCTGCGAAATGGTTCCAAACATCTTTAGTTCATTTGTAGTCCATTCCAGCTACATTACAGCTAACTAAAGCACTGCAGCCTTCTAAGAACTCCAGCAAATGGTTGTATCTGCTTGTGTGTCAGGACAGGAGCTCTGTGTGTGCACACCATCTTCACCTAAATCTCGGTTAAGGATCATTCAGCCAAATTGAAGTTGAATGATACTGCAGAACAGCAATTGTTCTATATGAGCCCCTCCTGCAGCATGCTACTTGAGATGGCTCTGAAGTCAAGCAGATCAGAATTTGGAATTTAGTCTTGCACTGCAATCTGTCCTTTAAGTTACAAAATACTAGTGCAGAAGACTTATGAAGTCCCTTATGAATGAAATTTTCAGGAGATATAAACTGGCATAACATCATATCCTGAAAGTTCAGCTGTATAAAACAGCAGAGGGGCCAGCCAAGTAGACATTTAGTAGTTTTCAGCTGTTCAGCTGACAATACTGGAAACAAGACTGGAAAAGAACACAAATCTGCTTCTGGGTATGTCTGACTTTCTGTCCTCGCCACAATGAAGAAAGCTAAGTCTATGATGATAAATACAATAGGCCTGAGCTCCATATGCAAAGATCACAGAATCATAGAATGGTTTGGGTTGGAAGGGACCTTAAAGATATCTAATTCCAACCCCCTGCCATGGGCAGGGACACCTCCCACCAGACCATGTTCCCCAAAGCCCCATCCTGCCTGGCCTTGAGCACCTCTAAGGATGCGGCATCCACACAGCTTCTCTGGGCAGCTTGTGCCAGTGCCTCACCACCCTCTGTGGAAAGAATTTCTTCTGACATTTGTATGAGACTAGTTGGCATGACCTGAAAATGTGCAGGTAAACTTGCTTAGTGTTAAACGAGCCCACGCTCACACCATTGCTTTGGCTCTGGTTTGCTCACATACTTGTATAACCTTACACTCCCACCCCTATATACAGCAGATAGAGAGGTGAAGAGATGTGGCCAGTGTCTTACAAGCCAACGCTGGAGTCACAAATGAATGTGGTATCATGACCCAGGCCATGTCCTCATTGCTGAGCTATGCTGCTAGAAAGTCTTGTTTGGGTGTGTGCTAGAAGAATCACTGCAGATCTGAGCTGTAACTTCAAAGGAGGAGAAGGAGCAGGAAATGATTACTGCTCTTGGCATTTTAACTTCTAAATCTCTTTAGAGAAATACTTGTTTTTGCAGCAAAATTTAGGTAAAATGGTAATCAATGCCTGGAATTGTGCTTTGGCAAGAACTGTATTAATGGTGAATCAGTAGCATCTGTTAATCTGTTCTCTCTCCAACATCTGTAGGTTATCCATGTATATCCACCAAGCCCAAGGCTTTGATTCATCCCAGGTATTCCGTCATTGAATAACAGTCTTTAATTAAAGAAATATATCTCACCACCTAAGATGCCTGGTGACTAATAAAGACCCTTAGGAGAAGTCTAACTAGCTAGACACAACAGAGTCTAGGGAAACATTCAAACACAGTATGTATCAAATGACATCTCTAATCAAATGATCATTAGCAGGAGCATTTTGTATCCTGTTGCAGACCCTGACTGATCACTGTCCTTTACTCAGCTAATATGCTCTATTAATCTTACTCAAGAAACAATGTTTCACAGCAGGCTTTAAAATCAGGACAATTCAGAACTTGTCAACTCATAAGTAAAGCACAGCAGAGTTATTTGCTAAAGCCATTAGCTGATATTTTCTAAGCACTGGAAAAGTACCAGAAAGCAGATAAATGCCCTTTTCCACTGTGGCACTAACATAACACTGCAGGCACCATATTCTCCAGAAGATCCCTAAAAGCTAAGGTTACAGTTCAATTTGGTGTCATGCAATTCAACTGGAAGCCTATAGAAACCCACCCACCAAAATATATGTCCTCCCTGTATTGTCCTCTGCCCATAACCCTAACATGCCCACAAGTAGGGCTCTCATACCCACTTTTTAACACCACTGGTGCTGACTCAAATGCCAAGCATTATAGGCAACTCCCGTGACCTCCTCTATGAATTAAGCTACAATCAAGTCTCTGTAACTACCTGAAAAAGTAACCCATCAAACACCAATACTGAGACTGAAGCAACTGTCTCCACAAAGGTTAAGCACGTATCTCAGTCCCACCCTTATCTTGCTTAATGAGATGTTCTTCCTACAAATGGGCAGAAGCAAGGAAAGGCAGGCTCAGAGCATTCATGGGAAATGATCAGGCCCACTATGAAATTTCCCTTTTATCAGCACTTATATTTCAACATACAGCTGTGAGACAGAGAAAGTCTTTTTAAAAACAAAACCTAAGAAGAAACTATCTAACCTCCACGTGGAGAATGGTACACCAGTATTTTGTGGGAGCTTCTGTTTGAGTACAGACCAAAGAAAAAAAGAATGGCTTCAATTTATATTAAGTATTGCAAGTGTCTTTGGATTTATTTGACTTCCAAGACATCAGCATTTCTCTGAAAGTTCAACCTGTCGATCTTACTAGAGGCTCTACACACTCAGAGTCGTATCTTAACAGGGGTAAAACTATTTCAATCTTCATTCACAGTAAAACTCTACTCTTTTTACATTTTTAGGAATGAATGAATTTTTAAGAATCTTCCAACCCATTTTCCACCTAAAATTAAATTATTTTGTAGGTCAGTTCACAAGGCTTGGCAAGTTCATAGATAGCTTCTATGAGACTTTTAAAGAAGGCTCTGCTGGATTTTATGCTCTTCTACAATTTACCAGGAAATATGGTGCAAAGGAATATTTGTGATCAAAATCTATTTCCAGAATATATCTTCTTGGATCTTTCTTATTACTCATTGCTTTTCCTACAGCTGTTTTGCTCTGTTTTTAAAAGACTAACCATGTGGCCAAGTATGACTCAGGAGCATCCCTTTAGAAGGTACACATTGGTGAGAAATAAAACTTCCATTATTTTAACTCTGATAATCATTAGTATATATAGAAGCTCCAAAGTGTCTGTGTAGGGAATAGGATCAAGAATCCTTTTGGCACTGAGGAGCAGACACAAAGAGAGGAGAAGAAATTACAAGAAAATTTCCCTGGGTCCCACTGGGTACTGCATACAAATTTGTGGAATTTCATACCAAGGGGTACTGAAAGTTGCTGGACCATAAAGAAGGAATAAGAGAAAGATCCAGGCTTCAAGGATTCTTAAATAAGTAGAAGAGTGAATGTAAGGTGAGTCAAAGTACCAATACTTACTGAACACAGCACAGTTCAGCACACTGAGACATATTAAATAAAAAGAGCAACTCACCCTTTGACCTGGTAAACCTGGGACTCCAGGCTTGCCTTCTGGACCAGCCTCTCCCTTTAAAAGTGAAAATATTTTTAGAAAGTTAAAAAAGTAAAAAAACAAACAAACAAAAAACAAATGAACTATGTCACCATTTTCTGGGCTACCGCTACTGAATGGCTACCTAGACAATTCTTAACTGATAATTACATTGTCCTGTGAGCAGAAGAGAATAAGAAAACAGGATAGAGAAAAAGTGACTATGCCCTGATTAAATCCAGAGTGCACAATTACATAGTTAAAGCCAGATATACCTAAGTAATGCATCTTCACAATGCCATCAATTTTACAAAAACCAATCAAGGGTGAAACACAACAAACAATTCAGAAATGAGGAAATATAGAGTGTGTGCAAATGAGGCAGCAGTGATAGTCTGAAGTGAGATTTCCTGCAGAGCTGGGTTATAAAATGTACCTGGAAGAAGACACAATCAAGTGAAAAGTAAGAATACTGGAGTGCCTAAATTATTGCAAATATTGTGTTGTATTCCCTACTGAAACACAAACACACATCTCTTATTCTTCATATGCAAAATATTTTTGCTGAGACATTGTGGCATAAAGCAATGATTCTTTGCCCATTGTTCTATGATGGCTTACGGGTTACCAGCAAGGCTCCTCTCTGGGATGTGCTGAATACAGCTCCTCAGGATGTTAGAAATGGAAAAAGAATCAGCTTCGGCAGGCAATGCTGAATGCCTTGAGGCAATGCATACCTCTATGTCATGACTATGTCATGACTGCCCATGTCCTGGGCACCACTTCCATACATCCAGAGTGGCCCCCAACAGCAGGAGAGTTTCTCTCACCAGTGAAGAAAACAGAAGGCTGGGTGCACTGTTTAAGCTCTTAGTGCCCAAATAATGTATAGGAAACTCAGCTCAGCCTGAGTTTCAGCTTCTGCGGCTTGTAAACAGTGAGATAAACCACTTACTGGAGGTCCAGGAAGTCCAGGTTGGCCTTGTGGTCCTCGTGGGCCAGGCTCTCCCTACAGACATAAGAAAAAAAATGTTAAAATACCAGTAGGAAAAATTATATGGGCAGAGTACTCACGCTGGCCATCTGTACTGGACCTACACTACCCCCTTCTTCATAGGTCCCCAAAAAAACAGTGCAGAGACCAGCTGGTTCTCTCCTTCACCCTGCAGTTATTTGAATTATCAGCACTCATTAGACTGCACGCAGACTGATCCACCCACACTTAGGCAGCCTTTATCTGTAACTGGCTCTCTGTTCTTCAAAGGTAGTAACTCTGCCATAGACCCTGGGCTATCCTGGATATTCCAGGAAAACACTGTGGGCTGGGGTTCAGCGGTGGAGAAAAGCAATTCTTGCAAAAGCAGCTTCCACAGGCATTTTCCCCAGAGCCAGCACAGCTGTGAAGGGCTTTAAAGTATTGTATGTATGCTGCATATAATTACATGAAATAGGAGTAAAATACAACTTATACACATAACAATCACTGCCCCCCCATAAATAAAATTAAATATATGTATCAGGAAAAATCAACTGAAGAAATTGGTGTCTTTTCCCTGTTTGAGTGCCCATGTTCACAGACAAACTCAGCATAAAACTAGAAACTAAGCATAAAACTCATATGGTTTAACTTTTATATTAACACTTTCCAGGATGTAAAGAATTGCATAGGTGACTCCTTCCAATTTACACTCGTCACTCATGTTAGATTAATTGCACTTTAAAAGGATGTTACCCTTTTCCCTCTCCTGTTTATTTGCCCCGCTGTAAGTATGTTAACTTGTTTCTTGATGTCCTGACATTGCTTTTATCCACCTTAATTCTGAAATATTATTCTAAATCTAGGAGGCAGTTAAAATACATAAAAGCATCCTTGCAGCAGAAACGCAGATATCGAATCTCTCTTACTTGCTTGCCTTTTAAGCCTTCAGTGTGTACCTGCAATAAAAATGCAAAGTTATCCAGGGAAAAAGAGAAAAGAGACCACAGGAGGTGCTGAGGTGTGACTGTCCCACACAGTGTATTTTTCTCTCCTCGCCTTTTCCTCAAGGTACACTCTAACTGCAACAGCTCCTTGAATCCCATTGCAGGCTGGGGGATATTTTCTATTTAAGAAGCTCAGACTGCCAGGGTTTGCTCACTCAGTTCCCTGTGAAGGGATTCGTGTGGTTGTATACACAGTAAGAACATAATTCATTATCTTGTCAGTATAAATAAGTTTGTAATTTTCCTCGATGCAACCATCGGGGCCGTGACTGACAGCTATCAGTCTTCTCAGCCTGCTCTGCACCCACCTTCTGGAACTTCAGTGGGCACAAGGACAATGTGGTGCTCCTTTCCAGGTTTCACGCACATCTTTCAAAATATCTTGGCAACTACCATCACATCAGTAATTTCCCATTTAAGCAGAACAGTAAGAGGCTCCTACACATAGTTGTTTTTCTTTTTTTTTCTTTTTTATTATTTTTTATTTTCTTTCTTTTTTTTTTTTTTTCCCCAGAGATATGTCTCCCTCCCTCCTTTGGCTTCTACCACTTTCTGGCTGAGGAAACTGCTCACTGCTTTTCCCATGATGTCCAGGGAGCTTTTCATTCTCATCTTTAGCACCCAGTCCTTCTTTGGCTCAGTTTTATATTCAACGTTACTGGTCTCAGTGACTTCTTTAATGCATTCCACCAATAGTCCAAGAGTGTTGTTTTCTTTTTTCTTTTTTTCTTTTTTTCTTTTTTTTTTTGGGGGGGGGGGGGGGGAGAATGCAAAAGGGATATATCCTAACTGCTTTGTTACTAGCCCCTGCAGAAATCAGTTTTAGACCTCTCTTCTGCATACTTTTCAGGAAATCTTTTTTCTCCACTCAGAGATGACCTCTAGACATCCTTGTGCCCCTGAAGGCACTACTGTAGGGAGTGGGATGCTTAAGGACACGTAAAGCTAGTGCCATGCGAAAGATCAGCCCCTCTCTCCTATCTTCTAGGTTTGTCTTTTACCTCTTTTGTTGGCATTGGCTCAACAGCTGTCCTGGAACCCACAACGTCATGTCACAACATTTCTCTGATTTACCTGAGGTAATGTTTCATTGTCTCTTCAAGTCCTAGTCTTCACGTTTTAATATGTCCCAAAATATCTCTCATCTCCTCATTGGAACTTATGATTCTTCTTCAGAAATCTTTACTGGCTTAAACTTCACTTTTTTTTTTTTTTTTTTTAAATCTTTTAAAAAAATTTAATAAAGTCCCCCAAATTCTATTTTCACAAAAAAAAAGCTCAAATTTTTATTTAAAAAAAAAAAAAAAAAAAAAAAATCTTACTGAAGAGCCTGGCAGTCCTGGGAGCCCCGGTTCACCCTGCAGGGAAACATGACAAATGAAAAAAAAAAAAAAAGGCATCGTAACACAAAACACAGCATAACACACTACATAACACAGAACAAAAGCAAACCTCCCAACATGTTTTCCAACATTCTTATTTTCTATACCATCCCAGAGTTGACAGATATGACCACACAATCCCAATTAACTCTTGTTCTCTCTACCCTGCAAATGAATACGTGCAGGAACTGCTTGTCTTCTGTGCTATCTTGATGTTACACCCTGATTCCAATGATATTTACTGACTTAAAATGGTGCCAAATTCCCCAAGTCTTTCTTACAGAGCAGAATGATGCTTTAAGTGTTTGCAGGACACTACAATGCTATTCTACATAATCCACTCTACATGATTTACTGCCACCTAGGCTATCCATTTATTCCAGCAGTTTGTCTCCAATGGTTTCCAGTATTTATTACGCTTTATGACTAAACCTCCAGAAGGTGTCTCTTTTACTTTAGGTACAGACCAATGCAACAAGTACCATATAGTTTCCTTTCACACTCTATTTCTTCATTACTCTTGTAAGTCTCTGAATGAGCCAGCAAATCTTTCATTCTCTTTCCTCTTAATTACTATTTGTTATTTATTCCAAAGAGTGCCCATACTATGTCAGAAGGACTGAAGAGACACATGCCACCTACACTGAAAGTCATGGAGCAAGGAGCTAAACATTTTCTAGAAGGGCTACATGCAGCTTGTAGAGAGATATGGATGAAGTGTTATGAAGTCAAGATTGTTCCCTACTTAAACATGCTGGAGCACAAAGATATTGCAATCTCTTATCTCCATGGACATGGACTTAAAAGTATTAAGATTTGCTTCTGATCTCTGTACTCTTGGATAAAGTTCACTGCTTGGATGAGAAAAGGAGAAAGAAAATCCAGAACTGGGCACACCTTTCTATTCATGCTAAAGAACTAGGTAGGAGATATCAAAACCACAATGTCAGCCTGAGTAGGAAGGGAAAGATAAGGCTGTCCTGGAAACTTTAATAAATCTGCAAAATAACAAGGTTGAAATTGCTGCTGAGAGCAATGAATAGTTTTCATTCAGGTAAGAGGACTGGTCCCATCTGATTGGCACTTTCTGAGTCAATTCTACATCTCCTGGTCACAAAACCAGCCTCTACACAAACACGTTGACGTTTCTACTCAACTTTTGTAACTGAGAAACACTTCTTGGGCCAAACTACTCTCTACTTCCTTCTACTTCCACAAAGAGGGTTAAAGTAAAAGTAGTGGAGCTATAACCAGACCTTTTTTACCTCTCACTTATGCTCATTTCAGACTGAAGCAACATCAGGGAAGTTAAACATTTATATGTTCACATAAACTTAAATAAGAGATATTTAATTAACAGCTGTGATATTTCTGAGGGTTCTAGGAGGAAATAATAGATGTCTCTGAACCCCTCCTATGCCTCTCATCCCAACTCACCTTTTCTCCTTTGGTCCCACTGGCACCTGGAGGGCCTGGGCTGCCAGCAGGGCCCTGTAAAAAGGAAAAACAAGATAGTTTTACATATTTTGTAACCTTTAACCTCTGTTTTACTTATTCCAGGGCATCATTTGCAATTCCCTTTGAAGTACAGGAGAAACAGAAGGTGGCAGGTTTGGGTATCAACAGTTAGGTCCCATTGCACTGTGATAGCAGCTAATACTACGCACAAGGCTGCTTTGGCTCTACCATGTAGACAGGAAGGGGAATAAGGATGTAGATGCCACAGCAGGCACGATAGGAGCAATTCAATTTCGGCTGGTTCAGAAGGATTGAAGTTCAGGGAGTAAATCAGCGTCAAACACAAAATTTAGGATAAAATTCAGGCATGAAGATTTGCCCATTGCTAGGTGTCTAGACATGAAAAAGGCAGAAAAACTTCAGAATAACCCAACTTCTGTAATAGGGTGTCACTTGGAGAAATTGTTCCTTAGGAGTAGTAAACAATCAGCATCCACCTTCACATCCCTCTGCAATTTCTCACTTCATCCACATTTGCTGCGAGTACAAACTAGTCCTGTAAACAACGCAACGGGCACGATGAACATAGTTCATTCAGATGCCAGTGCCGCATCTAACACTGGGAAGCATTTCCATCTTATAAGGATAGTGATAAACACTAACCAGAGAAATATTTCACGGCATAGGATAAACCATGGCTGAGGAACAGAGCAGAGAGAAAGTGATGATTAACAATCAAATCTCCCGCAGAGAAATAGAAAAAAAAAAAAAAAAAAAAAAAAAAAAAAAGGTGAAATAATCTCTATCAACTCCCGGAAAAGGAAGGTGTAGTTTAACAAAGACTGTGATTGCTTATGACTCTATACCTTGCCATCTAAATACAAAAGATGTCTGATATGGAAACAAAATGACTTTTCAAATCAACCACATCAAATTGAAACTGTGACTGCCAAAAGAGCAAAAGTGAGGTAGTTGGACAGTTTCTCCACCTCTGCAAATGCAAAATCATGCCTCAGAATGATATTTCCCATAGAGGGAAACAGCAAGGGCTAGGGGATAGGATGCAGACCTAGCAGCCTGGAGGCTTCAGGCTCAAGGGTGGTAACTATTATTAGTTGCATGACTTTTGGCAAATCACATCACTTGTCTCTGTTTCTTACTCCATCCTTTGCTATTTAGACCAGAAGATCCTTGGGAGTAAAGGATGATTCTCATTAGGGACAGTACGCTGAGTAATGAAAACAGTCTTGTGGGATCTATAGATAGTTTTAGATACAGACAAAGTGTTATCTATCTAATCAGCAGAAGTGTACTGATTTTATAGAATAACTTTCTGGTTTCATCTTGTCTTAAAAATGTAAATAGTTCCAAGCTGTAGTTTTTCTATTGAAAACAAACCAAATATATTAAATCCAGTTCTCTTCCTTTCATGTTGTTGGTGGAAAAAAAAACACACTATAAAAGTCAGGATCAAACAGCTAAATTTTTATGTGTTCTTCCTTATGTCTTTAATAAAAATTCAGACAAGCTTCTAACCTATCATGTTTAAAGGACTGCCATTACTTTTAAGTGGATATTACATTACTATTTCATTTTTTAAAACGAAAAAAAGAAAAAAGGGGAATGAAAGAAAAAATAAAAAAAAAAAAAGAAAGAAAACAGACAACATAGAGACTTAGAATAAGGATTCTGAAAACTGCTGATGCAGTGGGGTCCTGCCATGAATCAGCAGCTGTCCAAGGTAAGTCTCAAATTTAAAGAAATCTTCACTCACTCCAAAGAAAAGCCTCCAGTTGCTGTGTATTTGCCACGTACCTGTTTCCCCTCCACACCTGGCTTTCCTGGGAGTCCATCTAGGCCTCGTTCTCCCTGAAGAAGGACAAGAAAGAACCATTATTACACATCTGTGACGTTTGGGTTAGCATTATACAAGAGATGTCCATGTTATTCTTTCCAAGCAGAAAGATGAAATAAGAATAATTCAAGCCAGCCCAGTAGAGAAAATACATATGTGTACTCGGAAAAGTTGCTGGGAGCATACAGAAACAAGAAGGTGAACCCAATGTAGTCAGTTTGAAACTTCTGTCCCCTCTAACTTTACTAACTGTCGGCACTTATCTAGCAAGAAAACTTAGCATCAGATAACTGGGAGGTGAATTCTGAGAAGTGGTTTTGTGCCAGCTTTCCACTTGGGCATCCTTCCTCTGCCTTCTGACCTAGGTTCATGTAAAGTAGAACATTGATCTGTAATAGCTCTTACAAAAATAATGAGCCTACAATCCAGGAACCTGTCATTTTTACCCAGTTAAGAAAAATGTTTGATTTTTCACCTTTGCTTTCCTTAACCTGGGGGATCGATTAATCCATTCTTATATGTCTTCAGAGATGGACAGTCCCCAAAGTCCACAGGCAACCTATTCCACCGCTTTACTTTTAACACCTGAAGATATGATTTTCCCTCATGTCTAAACCCGACTTTTTTCTTACTACTGTTTCAAACTAGTATGTCTTTTCCTCACCCCTCCAGACACAGAAAACAGATTGGTCCCTTCATCTTTGCAACAGCCTCTAATGTATCTGAAGTCGTACAAAACTCCCCCTTCAAACTTCAAACTCCAGACTAAACAACCACAGTACTTTCAACTTTTCTTAACGGGCGTATTTTCCTGACCTCTTATCATTTTTATTGCTCTTATTTGGGCACTATTCAATTTTTCCACATCTTGACTGTAAATAGATGCCTGAAGCTGGACGCAGCTGAGGCAAACTCTGAGAAGAAAAATTATTTCATGCTTTATAGACTATTCTTCTGTTTAAATCCCAGGATAATGTTTCCTTTACCCCAAACCACCTTTTGCAGGGCAGCTCCTTAATCAGCTCCCAATGATGTCCCTGCTCATGGCAGGGAGGGTTGGATTTAGGTGATCTTTAAGGTCTCTTCCAACCCAAACCATTCTGTGATTCCACGATCCTATTCTGCAGCAGTGCACAATTAGTTATGTGTACAGCATCCTGTACTTGCTTCTCAATGTCATCTTCTGCTTTGGGGGGATTGCATTTACAAGACCATTTTGAATTCTGATCCTGACCTCCATTGTACTTCCACATTCAAACTTAATAAGCACATTTCATTTTAAATAAACCAGGTCCTTGACAGAAATGATGACTAGATCAACCCTGCCAAACTTACTTCTTTCCTTACAGATTGTGGCTTTTGCCCATGTAGCCAGTGTATTTTAAAACTCTCAAAATGGGAACTTTCTCTCACTGTGTAAGTGCTTAAATCTCTGTTAATGGAACACTGATTTTGTCTGGACCCTGCACACACTGCTGAATTCAAATAATCAAATACATACGCACACTGCTACTGATAACGTAAATGTACATGAACAAATTCTACAAGCACAAGGAGTGAGAGCAAAATATTAGCTTTACTCTATTATTATTTTTAATTTCAGACTTTTTAGTTCTGATTAATATCCCACAGTATCCCTGATAAAACTCAGTTGTTATATGCAAGCCTACACTTACAGCATTAGATTTAATTAGCTCCTTTTGAAAACTGCTTTAATTCAGCATCCAGCAATGGATTTGCAAATCATTTCATTTTTTTCCTACCTCTAGAAAGTCAATCGGGCTTGTAACAGAAAAGTTATTTCAAATAGATGCATCCAAGGAGTGAAATTAGAGAGATCTATACCCTACAAAAAGTAGCTGAAGAGCAGCGTCAGGCACCCAGATCTACTCACTGCTGGGGCAACAGTCTCCACATTCATAAAACATTTTCAGTCTAACCAAGCTATGAGTATCATGAATTTGAGACTTTCAGTGACAGTCTGGTGGGTTGCTGACAAAATGAGCACTATATTCTCAAGAGAATTTGTTAGCATCAATACACTGCAGCAACAAGTACTTCTCACACACTCATTTAGCTGCCAAAAAAAGAAAAGAGAAAGGAGTCAATATTCTTACTGTTAGTAATGGGGGCTGGGAAAGGCAAATGTATTATTTATACAAATGCATGCACTAGAGCTGTTTGAAAATGTTCCAGAGAAGTCTACTTTCAGTTGTATCTTCAGAAAAAATCTGTTATTATAAATTTATTTCTTAGGTTATTTTTTTCATTCTTTGAAAAAGGCCATTTAGAGACAGTATTTTTTGCTTCAAAGAAAGAAAAAGCTCAGTAAAAGATTTATTCTCAAATTTTCACTTCAAGACTCCCTTTCCTTCCCCTGCTGAAGAAAATTTATACATCAGCATACAATGATTTGGTGAAAACAGAATTGTGCAGAAGTCTACAGCAAGCCCACCAGACACAAAAGGATGAGGTAAGACTCACATTACCCAGTGGGTTTCCTAAAGAGCAGATGTAACTGATAATACCGGATTTGGGGCCCTTGCTATTTTCATCAGAGGTTGCAATACATAAGAACATAACAGCAAGATGGGATATTATTACGGGATATTAGGACTTCTGTCATGCCATGGTAGAGATTGAATAGACCAGTACTCAGTACATGTGCTAACACTCCTCTGATACAATAAACACTCTTCTCAGGCAGAGAAGCAGCACGGGTTGCGTAGGTGTCAGTATTCAAATTCCAAACTCAAAGGCAGACAAGGAAATATTTGGCCCGCCACACTAACGCCCACTGTGTTCGCAGTAGTCCCGGCTGCTGGAAGGTAAAGCAGCAACAGTGGATGCTCTGAGAACAGCATTAAAGTTGGGAAAAATCAAAGCACAATTGTTGTAGCAGAGATCTGTTTGCTTCAGGAAGAAAATACAAGAAAAGGGGAAAAAAAAGAAAAAAAAAAGAAAAAAGGAAATAAAAGGGAGCTCTAATTGTTCATATCCTTATAATGGAACAAAATCTGTATCATTCCTTTCGCACTTTAATCTTTAGCTTAGTCAGCCACCAGCCCACACACTGCTCCACATCTCTCTCCCATCATGGTGATGTCAGAAAGACAGATTTTCTTCTGGGAGCCAAATATTCCAGCAGATTGGACAACCTCACCTCCGGAAAAGCAGCGGAAGCACCGGCTAGACACAACACACCAGTCCTGCAAAGGGCCAAGGCAAAAGCATGAAGAAGATAAAGTAAGATCCAGCTTCTTGCTCCATTGGTGAAACAGGTTGGTGAAACCCATCCACGGCTATTTCTAACTAAACAACAAAATGGATGGTGGGAACAGACACCCTAACACACAGGGAAGCAAAATGTAGTATCTCACGCTAAGGACCTGTTAATCATTTGTCCTGCCAGGCACAAGCTAGGTCTAAATCTCCATACTTCTTCTCCAGGAGGAAGTAGAGAGTGAGAAATGGGAACAAGGACAAGCTGGCAAGCTATTAACTCCCTCCTTTGCGCAAACACTCATGGCCAGATATCACTAAAGGCAGCCTGAACACAGGCAAAGCTGTCAGAATAGCACTGAGATTCAGGACCAATTTGAGACCCAAGCAAGATGGATAACTTCGTTTGGGCTGAGAGGCTGGCTATGCCACACATCCCACCACTTCCCAGGGCAGGACCCCGTCAGCACCCTTTTCTCCTGGCAGAGGCAGCAAAATGCATTTTTGCAGGCATTTCTGAGAAGCCTTCAGCACTGGCTGGCAGGTTTGCAACAGAAGTGTGGGCACATCTGAGATCTCTCCAAACACGACAAGCAGACTGAAATAATGAAGGGCTTTGTGTCTGCCCAGCTCTCCTTTTAAATGTGTACTCTGGCTATAATAAGCACTTGGCCTCTTCACTGAACCATAAAGGTGGTTCAAATCCCAGAGAGTCCTGTGCTGCATAAAAACCCTGTTCCCAGACAGGAGAGAGCAGGAAACTGGGGAGCATCAGCATCACCAGTTGGGTGAAGCTTTTAATAGAGAAACCTCATGGTACTCGTTAAAAACTGAGCTTACAGTGATGGGAGAAGGCAGAAGTGCTGGATCATCTCAGCAACTACACCAAGACAGGGAAATGCTGGATGAAAACTTGGTCAGCAGCAATCAGTGGTTGTTCAGGGCTCACAGGTGGTGCATACAGTGTGGACACCTCACTAGCTCTCCTCAGCGGCATCCCAGCACCCCATCTCTCCTCTCTTTTCTCTCTTCCTAGACTTAAATGTGGGCTTAGGAGACAGCAGAGATCCATAAACCCCTCCTGCACTCCCACGGAAGTTCATTCATGGACAGCACCAGGAGGTGCAGAGCAGTGAGGAAACTCTCCAACATCACCCTTCAAAGCTGGTGGCCTAAAGGAGAAAGTCAAAGAGCAGCCTGGCTTTTCCTAGCATGCAGCAGGAATACCTTGTCTCCTCGTGTTCCCTTTTCTCCTCTTTCTCCTTGTAGACCCTAAAAAGAAAAGGAAAAAGAGATTATGGAACTCAGTTCAAGAAGAGGCATAGCTACCTCCTCTAATTAGTCACCAAATCACTGCACGTCTGCACAATCTATTTAAGTGAACCTCAAGGATGTTTACCTCATTGCCAGTACTCCAGGTTGGCCACAAGCATGGTCTAAACAGACTCACAGAGCAGGAATGACCCGTGGACCCAAGACCATCTGTAATATTATATTGTTCCCAGACACACGACCCTCCTGCCAGCAGCAGTGAGGAGGGACAGGGAACACACCGCAGCTGCAGATGGTCTAGAAACCACCCACTGCTTCGCATTTTTCATTTTGCTCATAAACAATGAGAACTTGGGTAGAGGACGATGCTGATGGAAAAACCTATCCCATAAACAAGCAAGAATACCCTTTCCTGGTGGTTTTGGATGAAGTAGCTAGACAGACAGCAGGTACCTCTGAGAATCAGCAAATGTTAAATAATCCCTGTCCTGGAGGCCCAAGCGCATTTTTGCTCTGTGAACCCAATGCTAGAGTTCATCTGGACAGCAAAATTCATCTTCTCCCAGGTACACCAGAACCATTTGCTGGAGCTCGGTCTGATGAAAGACTGCAACGCTAACACAGGCAATCGACAAAATGGGCAGGAATGGATTTCAGCCCCCCTCAGCACAGGAAGCACATTGTGTTTTACCTTTATTGTACCAACTGAGCAATCGACTAATGGCCACAGGCAGACAAATATGCTCAGTTAGTAGTGATCTCTCCAAAACCGCTCAAGTTTGAAACACCTTTATAATATATTTATATTTAAACTTTAGTTTACTTTAAACTGTGTTGAAGACTTAACTCCAAGCTAATGAGAACTGCGTGTCTGGACTTACTTGGTCCATAGGATGACACAGATAATTATTAAGAGTTTCATCTTTCATGCCATGGTTGACTGTGAGCAAATTTTGTGCAGCCCTGTCTACCTCTAGTGACCTAAAATGAGCCTGCACAGCTTCCCATGCTGCAAAGCAATAACCCCACTGCTTCCAAAAAGCAAATGTAAAGAGGTTTAAAATTTGACTCCTTTAATACACTAATAACCATGAAGTCCCCATATTCACTGCGTGGATAATTACAGCCTTACTCCTGCCCAGCAGCCCAAGACGAATGTCAGTCTGATGATAGACATGGACAAGACCTTGGTAACACTGCACCACAGGTGGGCGCTTTGCTTTTCACACAGAAAGGTGACACAAGGAGCAGGAAGGAAGCATTCTCATCTCCTTGTCCGTTTATCCTATTAATATGGCAAGGACCTAGGGCATGGGCAGGTAATGCCACCCCTCTATTCATTTCATCTTCTTCAGGACAAATACAATTCAACATTAGACCATGCAGAGAGACAGCAAACACATGGGCAAAGACAAAAGCACCCACGCTGTTTTGAACACATTGGGCCATTGTAGTGAGTTGTAAAGCAAGACCTTGGCTGGCACAAGGAAATCTTTTGGTGCATGAGCACGTCTGGTATGTCACTAAAGCACACCAATGTACAGCCGGGTCATTAAACCCCAGCAAATCCAATCAGCCTTTGCAACACCAGCTTTAAGGGTGCCTCTGTAATTACCAAGGTGAGACCACAAGACAGAGATGCTAACTTGACAGCATGTGATTTATTTTGTTATTGCTGTCTGTTCATTCAAGGCAGGTCTGTCCCCTGAGCCCAAAGTGCTGTTTCCTGACAGTTTTGAAAATATGATTGGAAACTCGCTGAGAGCTGGTGGTTTTGCTTGGTGTTATGATGAAGTTTTCAAGCACCGTACAAATGGTGCATCAACACAGACCAAAGCAATTGCATTACAGTGGGAGCATCACAAAATCCCCAGCTGTTACCTTGGTAATCAAGTAATTTCTACTGACAGCTCTGTAGTAGGTACAGGTCTGCTCTCATTTAAAGAGGTCACAAGAAACTCAATGAAGTCAAGAAAATGTCACTGTTTGGACAGAGCACAGGTAAATAGTCAGATATACACTATATCACTTAATTAAAAAAAAAAAAAAAAAAAGTGGGCAGAACACACACACAAAAAAAAAAAGGGTAAAGTTTCCAGAATATCAAAAATGTAATAGGAATCATAACTTACCGGTGCTCCTATGTAGCCTTTAATGCCTGGAGGACCTTGTTTTCCCTCAGATCCCTGGCAAAGAATTGAGATAGAGTAAAACAATGGAAACTGTTTCACATAAAAGACCAAAAAAAAAAAAAAAAGAGTTATTCAGAAATATAACTTGTATTCCTTCGCTCACAGAGGGCTGTTGAGGCTTCTTAATTGTCTTGGTACTAGTACACAGAGCAGTACACTTTACTTACCCAAAGTGACGCCCCAGTGTTTGATTTTGTTCCCAGCACTCAGGCATTAGCAAGTTTTACTCCTCTGCTTTCAACCTTGCTTTACAAAGGCAACCTGTCACACGCAAATTCCTCTATGGGTTGTTTCAGAGAAGAAAACACTCAGTAAACTGGGTGGTGAGGTGGACAGGTCAGAAGGGAGAGCCATTTTACAGGGACCTGGGCAGAGTGGAAGAGTGTGCAAGCAAGAACTGTATGAAAGCTAACAGACAAAAGCAAATCAGGCCCTGGGCTGCATCCAGAGGGGCATTACTAGCAGAGACAGGGATGTGATCGTGCCCCTCTCATGATCAGTTTTGTCAGGACACATGTGACGCACTGTGTCCAGTTCTGGTCCCTACAATACAAAAAAAAAGATGCATACAGACTAGAGGGGGTCCAAAGGAAGACCACGGAGATGATCAAAGGTCTGGAGATACTGGCCAGTGAGGAAGACTGAAGGAGTTGTCTTTTAACCCTGGGGCAGAGAAGGCTCAGAGGGGACCTCATCACAGTATTCCTGTACTTAAAGGGTGGCTACGAAGTGGATGGAGGCTCTCTTTTCACAAGGAGCCATATGGGGAAAGACAAGGGGCAATTGTGTACAGGCTGCACCAGAGGTTTTGCCTCTAAGTACAATATAAATTGTTTACAGTGAGATCAATCACTGGAACAACCTCCCAAGGGATGTGGTAGACACCCCATCACTGGAGGTTTTCAAGAGGTGTTAGATATTCTCATATTGGCTCCCTTTTCTCACAACCTGATGATCTTCCTGATGATCTTCCAAAGTCACTTCCAACTTAGGCTGTTCTATGATTCAATGTGCCCCAAATACATATCAGGCATAAAAGACCACATTTTCATCATAAAAACACAACTATACAAGCATCAGAGACATTTCAGCAGTCTTTCAGCTGGTTATGCACTGGCTCTCTCCCCTGGAGATGGCAAACTGAAAGGCTCTCTCTGTGTGCCTTACAGCCCCACAAATTGTCTGGATCCTGGGCTGAACAGGATCAGCTCTCAGAGCAATCCTATGTTGGCAGCCTGGGCCTGACAAAGTGGCCATGAGAGTTGGGTATGCCTCTTAAATCACTTGCCCAGCTGATTATTTTGTTTCTTATCTCACTTTCCTTCTTTCTTCCCTCTCCCATCTGGGTAACGCCTGTGCTGGGTTGCCGTAGTGGATAGGGCTTCAAAACAGACCAGGATTATATTTTTAAATGATTCTACATTCCTTCTTAATGGACATTTGCTATTAATACAATAAAACGTTTAAAAATGCAAGATGTTTCTGGAATGAACAATGAGAAGAAGTTTTGTCCCTGTTGGTGTGCCTGGGAGGCTGGTCATATCACGCCACTGTTTACACTCGCATTTAGCCCGAAATGACAATCTCATTTGCAACAGTTTTTAAGCACAGACCTGGCCGTCTGGCTGGACTGTACTTGGCAGGTGTTCCACCAGCACTTTAAGAAGTGCATTGCCAAAACCGTCCCCTGCCTTTGCCAGAAAGAACTTTACTCTTTAAAACAGATGAAACCATGCCCCGAAGCTTGCAAGCAGCTATCAGCCCAGCTGTAAAGCAGTTGAACCCAGGTTAAGAACGGAAGCTAACAGTGCTGCAAACTCATGGGGAGATGCACAAACAGGTTAACAACAGCTGGGTTTATGGACAAGCAAAGTCAATCTCTACATCAAGCACCTCTGCAGTGTCAGCTGTACAAGTTCTCTAATAGCAGAGAAAGAGAAGCAGGCAAACATTTATCTTAACTGGCAGAAAAATAATACTATCAAATTCCAGGCAAAAGCCCTAAGGAAACAGAAGCCTGCTCTGAGTTGTCCAAATTCTCAACGCCCAACTCAGAATGTTGCACAAGCTGTGGTTATCACAAGCAGAGAAGTTACAGAGAAATTGGGTTTGTCTGGGTGGGAAGATCCTTGATCCCACTCAAGGCCTGTGCTGAGATCATGTCTGGTAAACCTGAGAAGTGCGAGACCTTCGACAGCTGCAGTGAATGAGAATTAGGAAATTTGTCAAAATGAAAGCCTTACCTAATACTTTATATTTCAAAGGCTTATTTTTTGTCTCCTCCTTTTTTTTCTATCACGCACAGATATCTGTCAGTTCAGATAGCAATGCTATAGCTATGTCAGTTCCACAGCAATGACAGCCACAAAAAAAAATCTCTTTAACCTTTTATTAAAGATACAGAAGTGAGAAAAAAAAAAAAAAAAAGGAAGGAAGGAAAAGGCTGAGTATTTGCTGCAGGACTGTACAGGCTAAAGGGTCTGGTCTCAAACATTCAAGCTTTGTTTAACTTCTATAAAACCATAGTGATGGGATTGTACTTTTCTCTCCAGATTCATTTACTCCATTTAAATTATCGTGACAGATCCCACATATTTACATGGGAGGCTTCTCCACTGAGCAATGGATGTTTCCTAACATCCCAGACTACCACAGCATTTTCTATAACCAGATGCTCCAACTTGGATTGGCACAAGGCTGACACTGTGAGCTCTTCTTTGCCTCCACCCACTTGTAGCCAGCAAGATCAGACATCCTTCCTGGATCAAGAAGTTTACCCACCACTGAGGTTTATCCACCAAGCTTGATGAGCTGGGGAAAGAAAAGTCATTTTTATGATGAAGACACTGAGCTAGGAACAATCTCTCCATGAAATTTCACTGAGCAGCAAAAGCAGTAAAGCCAGAAATGACATACGGAGGGCATTTTATTCCTGTAACCCATACATGTACCCTAATGGACTGATTATCTATTTAGGGTACCCCTGGGGAGTGAAGTTTTATTACAAGAAGTCTGCAGGACCCTTTTCTGTGCTACTGGAAATTTCATCACACAATTAACAATGTCTGTAAAAACTGCTTGGCACCTCCTTAAAAGAAAGAAATTGCTGGCAATTGCCACTGAGGCAAAAGATTGGAAATCCCTCAGCCAAGCAGATGAATTTCCCGGGGTGTGCGTACAGGTACCGAGTGTAACTGAGCTTGCCTGGCTTAATGGAAATGAAGATGGGTTGAGCCGGGAAGGACCAGAGAAAATG
Organism: Nettapus auritus; assembly: GCA_011076525.1. Taxonomy (NCBI): domain Eukaryota; kingdom Metazoa; phylum Chordata; class Aves; order Anseriformes; family Anatidae; genus Nettapus; species Nettapus auritus. The sequence continues at coordinate 145,626,788 of CM021766.1, forward strand.
CAAGGTAGCTTTCTATGGAGCCTGGAGTAAAGCCTGGAGCCACTGTATTGATGCTGATGATTTCAAATAAAAGTAAGCGATCTGGCAAAAAGCAATCATTACAACAGTAATTGGAGACATGACCTTTCTGATTGCCAGCTCCACGCATCTCTGTACATCCCATTCCACACCAGCGAGGTGGCTGGGCTTTGCAAAGGAGTGTTGATTCATATTTTAGACTTTTAAAGCCCTGGCAACAAAGTCAGGATTGTTTCTTAAAATAGTTCAGGCCAGAATCCAGCTCAAGGACACTGCATATAGCCAGTGCATCCGTTCAAATAAATAAAAGTCACCGTGACAGCACACTATCATTTTATATTTAGCCACTGTAGCTTAGAGGATGGGGTAAGCCAAGCTCACCTCTTCTCTAGGAGCATTTGGCACTCTCTACTCAGGCTGTGTTTAGGTTTAGCTCCATCAGCACCTATCCTGCCCAGCCTGTAGTGCTGAATTTGCATTCATTATTGGCACATTATTTGGCTGAACTATGTGTGCCTGATGATCCTGGTGGGAAATACAGAGCATCTTCCAGGATCAAACCCTTTTGCAGGTAGATGTGCTCAATTTAGCTTGGTTTGTAAAAGCTTTGCAAAGGAAGGGTGAGGAGCTTCGCTGTACAAGGAGACTGGATGTTGTATAGCTTACTGGCTTTTAATTCCACTACAGAAAACATGCAGGGCATAGAGAAAACACGTATTTGTTTATTATATAATATGTGAGATGCAGCTGACAGGCATTTATGGGTGATGAATCCAGTTCATTTCATCTACTTCCTAATTCCACTGAAGGGCAAAATAATATCTAGAGTATCCCTTCTCAGCTCAGCCCAGCCCTGCTTTACAGCTGTCATTTATCCCCTGCTGAACATGCTGCCATGCAGCTTCCACAATCAACCCCTTCGTGTTGCTGAAGGCAATACAGCTCCTGCAGAGAACCATGGGATGGCTGCCAAGTATTTCCACTAATCCACAAATACACCATTAGTTCTGATACCCTCCTGATGAGACTTTAGGAAATGATGAACATTGCCCTCTACGAAAACAAGATACTTTGGAGAAAGAGGCTCTGTAGCTGAGAAATCCAAAAGAAACTATATAAATAAACTGCTTTATGGAGTCCTCTCAGACAGAGCCAGGTGACCAGCAGGATGACATCTGGAAAAATATTCAGGTATTTTAACTCCTATTTGAGGAGAAAGCCATCAGGAAACTCAACAGGAAGTTTAGTTAAAAAGATGCAGCTCTTCCAGAAAAATGTGATGCTCAAAGACCTTCGCATGTATGGGGGCAGAACTGGGTCAAGCAAATTTGGATTATCAATCTATTATCCTTGCTGCATCTTTCACAGGCTGAGTTGAACTTGCTGTGCATGATGCCCCTGGAAAAAAAACACTCAATCTAATGCACCATTGTCTTTGTGTATTATAGAGATGACTGAAACTAGCTGATGGCTATTTATCCCCTCACTAACCAGGGAAGAAGGCAAGGAGAGCTGAGACTTTGGAAGGAAGACGAAGCATTGCTCATGAGAAGATGCACCTGCATCTTTGTCAGAGTTGGGAGGGTTTACTGAAAACATGGGCAAGGTTTATCAGCTGCAAAACATGTTCTCTTCACCTTCTCTAACTATACTGATCAAATAAAAGATCTCTTTGCATACCTTTCTTAACTTCTGACATGTCAGCAGACCTCCAGATAGAAATGTGCATTTTGAGCTTCTTCATTCACCAGTGAGAATATCAAGAGTCACAAACAAAAAATTCAAGCAATCCACACATACAAAAACTCGGTGTAAAAGGTACACCTACCCATGTAAAGAAGAAATGGAAAGCTTACCTTTGGACCTGCTGGCCCAGGCAGTCCAAATGCTCCTGGCTGTCCTGGTTCACCCTGTAATTAACAGCAGCAGCGGTAAATGCTAATATTTTTTCTACAGAGGCTAAGATAACTCAAAGCAGTCTTTATATATAGCTTTAGAAATGGAAACTCTCTCCACTATCTACAGTCCTGAGTACCATTATCCGGATATCTGAAAGTCTGCATTGTGCTTGCTTTGCAAAAATAAAAGCAGAAGGAGACAAACAAAAAACTGAAGTAGTTATTCATTTGCTCTTCATACACAACCACCTAAATAGCTAGAAATTAATTCTCTAAGAAGCAAACAGCTTGCACCAACTACATTCTGCAATTGCTGATTCCTTGGAGATAACATATTGCATTTGGTTGGTGCAATAAACACATCCTGTAAGAAATTCTGCAAGCCCAAGTCACTGTCCGATCACAGACTGTGCCATATGGGAAGCGATGAGGTTGTACCAATTCTGGAAGAGATATGGCACACTTCTGCCTGAGCTGGTCAAGGATCCAGGTGGCACAAAGCAGAAACAGGATGTAAGCATCAGAAAAGTAGGAACTTTTCTGCTGTATACCACTACTTTGGGGTATTCATGCCTTTACAATGAGCCCTTTGCCAAAGTTCCTCCAGTCACCATAAAATGGCTGCAAAGGGACAGTGAATGGGTTGATCAAGTTCCTTCCCCATGGATATCTAAGGCAAAAAGGTGTCAGGGAAGGCAAAGAGTTTGGAATAATAAACCACTGGGAGGAAGAAAATTCAGAGGGATGGTGATTGAGCTCCAGTGGCTGCACAGAGAAAAGGATGAAAACTCTAAAACACATTTATATAAGACACTGGAAAATTTGTCTGTGTTTTTATTCCTCATGTGTAGTTCTTTTAAAGGCAATGCTTCATCAATGCTTTCATCATTCTGGTATGCTTCATCATTCTTTGACCTAACCCTGCACCTCCTTCTTTGTCCTTAGCTTTTAACAGTGCATGAGAAGAACTCAGGTCCTTGTTTCTGTGGCTGAGCTGCCTGCTGGCCCAGAGAGGTTGTGGATGCCCCTTCCCTGGAGGTGTTCAAGACCAGGTTGGATAGGGCCATGGCCAACCTGATGTAGTGGGTGGCATCCCTGCCCATGGCAGAAGGGTTGGAAATAGATTATCTTTAAGGTTCCTTCCAACCCAAGCCATTCTGTAATTCTGTGATATTTCTCCCACGCCTGTCCATTTGCTCCTGGAAGCACAAGATGCTCCCCAGCACCCCCTGCCCTCTCCACTGGCTGACATCTCTTGGCCAGCCTCAAACCAAATTGCTGAGCTCTGCAGCTGCAGCTATCAACCATTGCAGCCACAGCGACTCCCAGACCTCAGGCTGCCACGGCTTCCCCCCTCTTCCAGCTTAATGAATCAGAACAGAGCAGCCCCTGGAGCCTCTGGGGATGGCTAATCCGTACAACACCCACCATCTCTGGAAACATGCGAGGGAAAGTGCCGAGGCTATTAACCTCCTGCCGTTTGTTTCTGCTGCTCCTAAAATGGCCATACAAATCCCCAAGATGTGTTGCACTCAATACAGATTGATTTCCACTGCCTGGCTTGCACTGAAAGGCAAAGATTACAAGGGGGGAACAAAAAAAAAGCTTACAGCTTCTCCTTTTGCTCCATCCTTCCCTGGGAGGCCAGGCGAGCCAAGGGACCCCTGTAACAACAACAGGACTGTCATCAGCACGATATTAACACCACTTGCAAGCGCAAGGACATGAGTAATGCAGCAAGACAAGAATAAGGAATGAGGAGAATCATTTCTACACAAACATTTATTATTTACAGTCTCTGGAGGAGCTGCAGCTAACATTAACACACTATGGCCAACTGATGAGCTGTTAATGAGGAACTAGGCACTCTTGGCCACTTAACTCACTTAAGAGTAAATTAATATAAAAGCTCTGCAGCCGATGAGATGCATAACCATTGAGTCATCTTAATATCATCTTCCCTCAGCCTGTCCACCGTTCCGTTGTCTCAAAAACCTGCTGTTTTGTAACTAAATACTGATTTTTTTTATTTATTTTCGACTCCATGCTTGTACAGCATCCACTCCAAAGCTCAGAAGCCTCTAGGCACAGCTGTAATGAACATAAGCAATGAGCCTAAGAACAAACAGAAAAGAAGCCTTGAAAAACTGAAGCAGCCCTCAGGATCTACCCTACCTACAGGGAAGTGAGTCTCAGAGCTGGGAATGTGCAAAGCTGTAGAAAACAAATGAACAGGAAAACCAGGCACCACTTCTTAAATCTGTCTGCACAACAGGATGAATGGGACTAAATATGTTGAGGCTGGCAGCAGCACAGATAACAGGGACTGCAGCAAACACAGGGGAAAGCCAAGTTTTGCTGCATGCAGCTGGCAATTTAAAGAACAAATGGAGAGTGGGAAGGGAATAGACACAGAACAGGAAATCCCATGTACATGGGAAGGAATTGGCCGAGTGTTCTTACACCTAGGTTCTGCAGCAGTTTCTTTTTAGGAGGATTATTTAAAGAAAGAAAGAAAAAAACAAAAAAGCTTCAAATGAGAAACAGGCACAGGCACTGCAAATGGTGACTATGGGCTCTGATTAAATCAAACAGGTTTGCTGGGTATTACTTGGAGGGGGCTCTTGCCTTTTGCAATCCTGAACATTTGCTGTTTTATAACAGGTGGGAAACATCTAAATTGCTGAAATCTCTCCTGAAAATGACACTTAAGGCATCTCTGACAAAAGCGTTCAGAGTAAATACTAACATATAGAGCAAGCCTGGTACTGGATTATCTTTTTGTTTGTTTCTGTTATAAGAGGCTGCCACAGTAAGCAGCAAAAGGCCATCTCAGCCCAAAGGTTATTTATGTTCAGTGCAAGAAAGGACACGATAATATTTTGCCTTCTCACACCGAAGAAATGCTGGTGTTTCTGTGTGTGGAAGCACTTCGCTCTGAGCCCTCTTTTATCCTGTTTCAGAGTTTTACAACCTTTGGACAAAGTTCCTGCCCTTGCCATCTCCACACATTTGTCAAATGTGGCCAAGCACAGCAAACAGGCTTAGAGATGCAAAGGGTTACTTTGTGGACAAACAGCACAACACAGTCTTCTTTTCTAAGCAACTTGCTAACACAAAACAACAGAAAGCAGAGGTAAAACAAAAGACTTAAGAAGATCTATTTTCATAAGCCTTCCTCAATAGCTTTATGAACACATCACAGTGTAATTAATAAAGGCTCGGAACTTACTTTTTCTCCTTTATCACCTTTCAATCCAGGAAAGCCGGGGGCTCCTTCTTCACCCTAAAACACCAACACAAAAGATACCTTGCATCAAATAATTTGTATATGTGTGTACTTAGAGATTACAGTTATCTTCTGGAAGTTAAGGCCAACCTTTCCTCCTTGCTGTAAAAGATGCTGCTGAATCACCTGCAACTTGGCCATATTTGAATGCGTTCACTTCCAATTTTCCATCCAACTGTCTGCCTCAGATTTTTTTTTTTTCTTTTAGTAAATACCGCCAGGAGGAGTCTTTTTTCCAAGAACAAAATTAGAGGCATATCCTTGTTAAATAAAACTATTTCAAGCATAGAAACATTTCACTGACAAACTCTCATTGCCGCATTTCCAAGTACAGGGACTTGAAATTTTCTGTGGCCAACCTACTGCCAGAGATATATTATTTTTCTCCCTTTGCCTGCTCACATTAAGCCAAAAGGTATGCTTTGGAAGCCATTCCATTTAGACCGTTATCACTAGATACTTCTCAAAGTCAACAGCTAATTTCTTCAAAGATTCATAACATGTTTCAGCCAGAGCTCAGTGAAAGAGCAGGATTATGCTCAATGTTACACAGATTTGTTCAAAATCCAGCAGCCTGCCTATGTCTGTCCTGCATGTTCATGCTTCAGCTGATGGCATCCATGATCCAGCATTGCTGGGTTTTACAAGAGCCGTTGGCATGTGTCCTTCAACGGATGGTTACCAGCATTTCTGCTACCCGAAATGGTGGACATCTACGCATGGGACATTAAAGTCACTAGTACTGCTGGCAAGTGGCACGGCACAAAGCAGAGCTAAGCTGCTGAGCACTTTTTCCCTGTCTGCTTCTGTAACACAGAAAGATTCCATTGAAAGAACATTGAAGTGGCTCAGCCAAGCACATGAAAGTTAGAAATATATGCAGCAACTCTCGAATTTTCTAAGCTACCTGTGAACATGTATGGACTACCTACCTATGCAGACAAATTCAGGCCAAATCCTGCCATTTTCAGTTTTATTTGCATTGTTTTTTTTCCATGAATGAATAGTCTAGTAGACTTCGATGGATGTATTCTTAGGCAAGGTTCCAATCAATTTCAGACAAAAAGACAAAATGTGGCCTTATTTATAAGTATATTTTGCACTTATATTTTGCACTTAAAGGATAATAAAAGACAATATCTGAAAAGTATCTGTACTTTATATGCAAATCGAAGTCATTAAATACTTTAATAATCAGATTTCTTGCTAACTGAACCTTCATGCAGCACTCGGCCTAGGATTTCCAAAGCAGCTAGTGGTACAAATCAGATCTGCTGTATTTGAATGGCTCCCTGATGAGATAGAAAAACCATCAAATAGCAAATGTGATTTTAAAGGAAATTATTTGCTCTAAGAGGTCAATATAACTTGAAGCAACTGCTGTTCCATGGCAAAATGTGCAGCATAGGTAGAACAATGATTTGTATGTTTTATTTGCAAATTAAAGGAATAGGATTAAATAACTTGTCTTGCCTTTTTTTTTCCTTCTTCTTCTTTAAGAAGTAGCAATTTTTTAGCATAGCTGAACAAAGTAACCCTGATATCAGTCAATACATTTCATACATTGTTCATTGAGCCATTCATGTTGGACAGGACCTAATAATGTTTATCCTCCAACCTTCCACTCGTAGAATCACAGAATCATTAAGGTTGGAAAAGACCTCCAAGACCAGCTGGCCCAACCATCCTCCTACCACCAATGTTACCCACTAAACCATGTCCCTAATCACCATCCAGCCTTTCCTTGAACACCCACAGGGACTCTACCACCTCTCTGGGCAACCCGCCCCAATGCCTAGCTGCTCTTTCTGAGAACAAATTTCTCCTAATGCAAAGCACCATCAACAGTGAACTCTGACCAAGTTGCTCAGGATTTCTCCACTTTGGCATTAAGGATCTCTGAAAACAAGGTTGATCCACCTCCCAAACAATCAGTAATTTGCAACTTAAGTCAATGACATCCCAAGAGGGGAAAAGATTTTTGTTCAAATATCATGATTTTACCCTTTTGGTTTTCTACAGATTCCAAGCAGCCGTTTGAAAAGATGTGAAGCCCAAAACTATCTGTTGGCCTTCACAATGAAGGGACTGCATGGCCATTTTCAGGAAAAAAGTGTAGATTTTCTTCCACCTAGTGATCATACATACCAGGAGCAGGGTCAGTCCACTGATCAGCCCCAGGGTCAGCAAGCAGGGGAGAGAGGCTTCAGGGATGCACCACACTCAAGAAGTATGTGAACCAGCAAAGCCCAGCACTCTAAGGAGCTCACTACAGACATTTTCTCCATCTGTATACACTGCCACTGCCTCCCTCCTGCTGCATAAGCTGAAGCACTGCGTGGCACACCCCAGGTGCTCCATCACAGAACTGACCCTTCACTAGAAATAAAGCTTGAGCGTTTAATCAGTTTGCAGTGGCAATCCTCAAGTATACACCAGCTTTACCAGAAAATGGTACAGAAGCAACCTATACTCTCAAGACAAGTTTAAAATCCACCAGGGAACCACCACTGAATACCACCAACCAACACAGTGGGAAGGTCTCCTACTTCTGCCACTTCAACTGACTGTCCTGTAGCCCTGGAAAGCAGTTTTGTGTCCCACAAGAAAAGCCCATCAGGCAAAGGGTAGGTTCGGCAGCTCTTTGAACCTTAATAAAAGCTTGAGATTGTGTTACTTATGTCAAAACACACACGTTCACAAAGTAAAGTGCATAACTTGCAGGAGTGAGCAGCAGAAGAGAGCGGGAAGTAGAAAAGCATTGACATTGCTGTGCTTTTATATGGTGCCAAAAGAGCTGTGACAGGCACGGATGGAAAGCAACCAAGAGCCTGCACCCTTAACTCACAGCCAGCTGCCAAAATCCTCACTAAAGGACGCAGCTAACTGGAACAGAGTCCTGTTGCCAGGGCAATTTATTTCACCAAGCTTTTTATTTTCCTATTTTATTTTATTTTTTTAGTATCCAATTCATGAACTGCATCACAATCACAGAACAATCACCTTTCAGTTGTTCAACAGAACTTCTTAACCAGGTAAGATCCCAACTCTAGGTCTCAGATACTCCTAAGACCTCAAGAAGTGTTGGTGTACCCCAAAGGTGTCTGTTCCCCCTGTGCCCTCCTCAAATTAGGTCAGTTGGGTTAGCAAAGAGCCAGTGCATCTCTCTTGGAAACCACTTGCTAAGGCCAGGGCAAGCTGCAATTAGAGAATGACAATATTGATTGAAGAAGAAATCACAGGGGCCTGAAATGGTGTTTTTCAAGAGTTCTTGCTGGGGAGGTTACGACTCCAGCAATTACGCTCAAAAGGAAGGCAGCAGCTTTTCCTGAGTACTTTTTAGTTTCATTTTAAATTCTTGAGCATACTGTCCTTCTCTCATTCACTGAAAATCTAGCCACGTATGTTTAGCTTCATCCTCTGCTCTGCACAGCCAGCGGCCTTTAATCAAACCTTCCCACCAAGGTTAACAAGAGAATAAACATGTTGATTAGCTCATCGTTGGCAAAATCCTTGTCAGAAGGGCCTGCATCTGGCGAGATGCCATCAAATCAAAAGTGGCCAGAGGACTTCTCCTGTGATAGCGCTGTGGTGTGCTTTCAGCCATGTGGAAGCAGCCACTGCTGAGCAAGAGAGGGCTGGTAGGTACTGCAAGCACTGGAGTCATGTAGTGGCACAAACTGTTCGCATACAGAGGTTACACACCTAGCAGCTAGATACACATTTCTATAAATTCCACTTTTCATTTTTCAAGTCATTCTATGAGTATTTACTTGAATTACAGCAAGGCCTCATTTCTTTCCTGCTTGGGTCACTGTCAGACACTGTATGAATAAATACTAAATGACAGTCACTACACTCAAACGCCCAGGTCAAAATTGCAAGCAATATGTAAATGTAATAAAGAAATAGCAGAGACAGAGGGTACAGACTAGTGAAGTAGCTGCCAAGCAGACATGGCTCTGCAAGTGCACTGGGCTGAAGGATCTAGTTATCACGCTGCAAGAAATGGGTCAGCTTCAACAGCTGGCATTAAGCCCTGGGGAAGAAAAGCTCATTGCATTTCTTGCACCAAGGCCAAACGTAGTTGTACACACTGAGAAGGATAAAAATAATTCTGTATATTCACAGGCTGGCCGTGTTCCCAGCTTCGACACAATGAGATTCTGGTGGTGACATGTACACCGTACATAACTCTTCATCCCATGCATTTCTGCTGCCATTCATCTACTTTATGGACAGCTGAACTTTTACAGGGAATTTTTTCTCCTTTCTGGATAAACATCTGGACTAGGACAGGAAGGTAACAAGGACCAGGACTCCAGGGAAGAAGCAGAAGAGACTACTACTAAGGAGAGGAACAGGGTACACCTTGGCAGCTTCCCTTCGGCTTAGCCAACACCTCCTGGTTTTGAGGGAGTACCTTTATACTTTAGGTGGGGTGACCTGTTGTTTCCTTGGTCAACAGTTCTGTGCAAAAATATTGGAGCATGTATGTATTTTTACCTGTGAGGAAGTGTATTAACAAATATGGCAGTTTGGCTTAGGAATTTACCAAAATACTGAATACTACAAACTGAGGATGAAGCACTAGACAAATCACTCCAAGAACTTCATTTTTCTTTCCTCAAAGAATTGATATGAATTCTGTGAGCAAATTAAGAGGTTTTCTAAGCTATACTCAAACAAAAAGGTTAGGCAGCATTCAGTAAGAAAGAATTTTGAATTTGCTTGTATTTAATGGAAGTGTTCAGCCTCACACAAAAGGATACAGAGCAAGGCCTAAGCACTACTTTTGTCCCTTACGGGTTTCTCAAAACAAGGCTTTAAGAGTTATATATTTTTTCCAGACCCAATGCGCAAAAGGAAATGCCACATCCCAAGGAAATTCAGAGCCCAGGCAACTCAGCTGCAGCAGAGTATTGGTGTGATTAAATAAAGATATCCCCATCAGCTTCAGCTTACTACAGCAATTGAAAATACAGGTGAACTGGGAAAGTATAAACATGTATAGATAGGTTCCTTCATTAGCGTGTGCATCAGCAGTTATCCCATTTCTAGGTTTAAACAAGGATATGTTCCTCTCATACCAGCGTCATGTAATTTTACCAGATCATGTCAGCTCTAGGCTATAGAGATACCTCCATGGTCAGGAAAGTCTTAAGGTCTTTTTAAAAATTATTATTATTTTAAAACCTATCACTACACACTTGCCATATGCACACATAATGCACACACAGCTTAATTTGTTATGTATTATCCAAAGATTCACTTCCCTTGGGTTAAACTGAGCCTTACTACCCCATATAATCACTGAATGCTATGTATATGGCCTGTGACTAGATTACATCTACATCCCATGTAGATCCTCAGATGGCTGAATGGAGATAATTGTAAAATTACAAAGAAGATAATCTAATTGCTAGATAATACTTTTCCTCAAAGCAGGAAAAACTACTATATGGATTTTGCCATATCCAGCCTCAGAAAAGAGACCTAAAATGGAGGAGGAAGTGGTCCTCCTGTACATGGAAAGATACAGAGATACAACAATTCAGTATTACCTGATTCTAGAGAGACATCAAAAGCACAGGAAGGAATAACCCATCAGTGCTGCTTTTTAAGCAATCTGCTCAAGTTTAACTGCTTTTCTTTCATCCACTTGCAGCTCCTTAGGCAGCTGCCAAGTTTACAAACATTTCTTCCAACTCGAGAGCAGCTGTGGCCTATAATCACATATTTTATTTAAAACTCTGGGTTGTGGCCTATGTTAATAGAAATGAGAGCAAACTAAACAAGAAAGTAATGGGAAAAAAAAAGTCCAAAACACATGGTTAGATTCTTATTTTCCTGTCAAATTCAAGTAAATCACTGGACTTTTCCTTCACCTTCACAAAGCAGACTATAGAAGATGTACCACACCAAGGTCAATTCTATACACCTCCTTTATTCTCTCTTCCAAATTGGTCTACACCTAACACAAAAGCACCCCTTTTCTAATCCCCAAATGAAATAAAAATTTCAAACCCTGTCACAAAATGTCAATAGAGGTGTCACGGGGAGACCTGAACAAATCTGCCAGGCAGGACTCTATGAATCACACACTCAGCATATTGACAGCTTTGCAGTCGGGGGGATCTATGTCCAAGGTAGGAGGTGAAATAACAAAACCTGAATTAAAATAGAAGAAAATAGGCAAGATGAAATGGAAATAGAAGCAAAACTGAGCTGCACAGTGTTACCATTTCACGATTAATACACTTCTCTCCCCTTGGTTAATTAACTTCACAGTATCCCTGTGAAATGAGAATTTACTGCAACTCCAATATTGCTTTCATTCTATGAGGGTGACAAGTCAGAGGTGCAGCTGAACAGAAAACACAGGGAAGGCCCCAGAGTCTGTGACAAAGATAGAAACTCACTGCAGATTTCCTGGGTCCTAGGTCAGTGCCCTAACCATAAGTTAATTCTTTCTCTCTCCTGGCTCTTTGACCTGTATTTAATTTGGAAACCTGATGTTCACAAAGGATAAACCAGACTGTGGGTAAGTGGCTGCTGCTGATGCACTGCTCAGCACTAAACAGTTTTCAGTGTTTGATGAGAAAAGTGCAAAAGGAGATGTTGCAAAATAAGTTTGATCTTCACGTCCAAATGCCTGAGAATACTTCCAAGAGACTGCATAAGGCTGGAAGGATGGAATACCTTTTCCTTCTCTAGATTCTTCCATCCCAGAATTATCAGCTTGAGGAAACTGAAATGAAAGAGATTTCACAACTTTGCAGCAGCCATACAAGAGAAATATTTTTCTTTAGAAATATTGTCAGTTCTGGGCTTGGTGGTGTTCTTTTTGTTGTTGTTTGGTTTAGTTTTCTTTTGTTTTGGAGTGATGTGGTAAAGATAAAGGTTTCATTAAAGGCCAGAGGTGATCTGCAGATCAGCTGAGATGCAGAGCTGTGGTGGATGTGTCACCCAGCTCCATTTTCGAAAGCTGCTGACCAAACAGGCAGCACAAATGACTGCCATTTTCTAAGGCACAGATGCAGGATTGTATTAGCTTAATGATGCTAAAACTCTATTAATATCTTGGAAAATTTTACACCAAAACAGGCATTATCTTCTGCTCCTACAAGAAATAAAGACATTCATCTCAGCTAGGAGTTCACTTCAGTTCATTCTAAGAGAAGAAAATCATCTTGCTTTGTCACAGTATTATATTCTGATTTAATAAAAAGAAAAGCTGTGTGGACAAGATACACAGGAGCCAGTAGAAGTTGTAGGTGTGCCTATGATAGTTATGAACATATATATGTATATATGTATAAATATACACCCATAAACTTGGTGCTGCAGGTGAGAAGGTTCATCAGAACTTAGTGACGTGGTATCCATCCATATCCTGATCATGGTCAATGTAGAGTTCAGAATAGCCGTGGAGACTCCTAAGACTTCAAAGAACTCATCAGCATTGTCCATTAGCTTAATACTATCTGTAAGCCCACTGTGACATTCCTTCACAACCTATGTATGGGATTTATGAAAAGGTGGGATGGTCAGACACCTCTGACAACTGTTCAGCTATCGATTGACCCATATCAAAGCTGCCCCACGTATCAAGCAAGACTACCCACCTGTATCAAGACTGCCTTGAAGACTTACTTGAATTAAACATCTGCCTCTGCAGCAGAGCAAAGGAGATAACAGATAATGTACTAGCTGTTGTATTTGAAATTCTCCTGTTCAACATCTATACGAGTTGTTTGATCAACTGACCAAATCTTCTCAACTCAGAAAAACAACTGAGAAAAAAACTGGATTACAAGAGGTTGGATTAGCAGCAGCAAAACTATTAGTTGCTGTGAGGCAGATTTCCTTGCAGATCTCAGAGGAAAACAATGCAAGCAAAGGCAAGAGACAACTCAGTTGATTCTGCTTGCATCTCCCTTGGTATTCTGCCTATGTACCAGTCCTTGCAAACAGCGAAAGACTGTCACAGTAAAGCAGGATTTAAATCCCTGTGCTAATCAGGATGCACATGCAGCACAGACTGATGGCCCCCGGAGCACCTAAGAAATCCAGTGTGAAAGAGAAAGCAGAGATGACTTTGTATTATTGAACAACATGTATCAAGATGAGGGATTGATTGACAGATCATTTGTATCCTGCCTTGACACAGTGAAAGCCAGGATCCTCTCTGCTCATGAAAGATAGCCCAGGGATACAGATTTTCCTTGTATAACCAGACCAGATAATATAATAAAATTTCATGTCTTTTTTTCCAGTGGCAAAACATCCTGAACATAAAAAATCCTCTATACCTGATCACGGAAAACCAATAAAACCAGATATGATGTGAGCAAGAGGTCCTTACTCATCCATCCCAAATTTCTACTAATGTGGAAGAACTGTTATGAAAACTGAAATTCCCATTTCTGTTTTGCATGGCTGGGACAGGAGGGTGCAAGAGCCATTTGTTGGACACTTTGAAATATTAAACAACAACAAAGAAAAAAAAACAGCTCTGCTGACATATATATTGCTAGAAAAATCTTTTAGTTCCTTTTGCTCTGCTTCTGGGAAGCCCCTTATGCTCCAGACCTCCACGCACCCCTCAGAAGTGTCAGCAGCATTTTGTACAACATCTGCTCCCCAGGGCAGGGGAGTACTGTCTTGGGGTACTCCAAAACCCAGTGAAAACCTGCTCTAACCCCTCTGCTGCTTCTGTTATTCCACATTCAGCTACTCTAGTGTCTCACTGAAGTGTGTAGGAAGCTTTTCCTCTAGTTTAACCACATCAACTAGTCCATGATTTCTTCCCCCACCTGGTCTACAAAGCGATGCTGCTCCCTAAGTCTTCTTCATCTCACAGTGCATTACAAAGGTCATGATTATTCTCCTCATTTTACATATGGAGACATAGAGGCACAAGAAGGAGAAAACTAAGGACAAGATCCCCTGTGGAGCCAGTAACAGAGCTGGGGACAAAACTGGATCTCCAGGCCATTTCAGCACCAAATGCTCTTTCAGCACCAGATTCTCTTGAAATAATGACCACTAATCCACTAATGGTCTGCTCACTGTTTCACTGGGAAACAAACATTTGCCATGAAAAAATGGTTGCTACTATGTGTGTGTTCATTACCCAGAAAGGTGTGAGACAAAAATCACCATCTTTATGTCAAATCCAGAGACGACAGCTCTTGTGGACTTTAGAAGACTCTAGGTAATGCTGAAGACAAAGGGTGAGAGACCCACAAGGGTGAATTTCAGATGTCCAGGTTGGTAACAGAGTTTGTAAAGAACAGCATGAAACACAGTGGTGCTGGGATACCACCTGTCCCTCCACCTGCACTGTCAGAGAGCCACGGTGCTCAGCCATGACCAAGGAAATTCAGCCAGGAAACTGCTTTAATCAGTGGAGCACACCATGGGAAGGGGAAAAACTGGGTTGCCTAATTGCAACAGCAGAGCAGAGCTTGTGACACTGCCCCTGCCCTGATATCAGAAAAACTGAGAGGGAGGAAAAGCTCCATGGGCTGGCTGGAAGGGCAGATGTGAAAATGCGAGAGGGACAGGGAGAGCTTAAGATTGCTTTGACAGACAGCTGATAGCAACCTGCTTTGTGTAATGCTTCAGCTATCTGTAATTCAATAGGATACGGGATCTGTTTCACACCGCTAGCAAAGCTTTTCACTTTTGCACCTAACAGACAGCTAATCCATACCTATCAATTGCAATATCGCTCTCAGGAACATCTCAAATCTGAACAAGAGTTATAAATGACAGAATCAAGGGAATCTGATTTTTTTTTTCTTCCTCTCCTCTCCAGCTCTTCTATAAGAGGAAGCACAACGATGGCAAATCTTTCTCATTCGCTTCCTTTCTATGCTGCCAATGGATCTTGGCAGAGAGAGACTCTAAAGAAGTGCTGGGGATTTCACAAACTTCTGGCTGCCAGTAGATGTCATTATATACCAGCAGTGTGCCTGCCAGCCAGAGGCCAATGCTGAGAGAAAAAAAAAAAAAAAGTGATGTTTTCTAAGTTTATGTAAGTAAAAAACAAGTTACTAGTATCCTTGCACTGCTGAGAATTAAGCTGTCATGATGCACAACTAGTAAGTGATCTGGCTTTGAGCTGTTTATTACCATCTGCAGCTGTTATTCTGGGTCACAGAAAACCACGAAATTTCTCTAAAGCCCTCTAATTATTGTTAAGAAAAAACTCCATCAAACCACAGTTATTTAGCTGTGCAGAATGTACTTTAACTACAGTTAAGAGGACTCAGAAATACTCGAAGTGCAGACCAAAACTGTCTGCATGCACAAGAGGATTCAGACCGTACTCAGAGTACAAAGGCAGACACAAACATTAATACACCTTACCCTTTAATGGGAAGGCTCAGAAAAGAAATGACATCTACAAATTACTCCAGTGAGCTGCACAAAAGCTGTATGAAGTAGTGGAGGTGCTGTTATACAGATGAGTACAATTAGAAAGATATGCAAACACTGGATGGGGAGGTTAAGTGCTGGGTGACCTTAACCAGATGGAGTCCATAGCCAGGAATGGATTCAGAGGGATATAATTCCCAGCAGCAGGAAAAAAAAAATAAGGAAAAAGATCTGCAGATATTGCTCTTTCACTTTCCATTACCAGGTCAATTTGCGCTATGCTCACATTATTTTTCATTTGGCAATAAACAAGACGTGAGCGCTAAGAACCATGCCCTGAGGAGGCGATGTTTCCACAGACCTTGTCTCCGAGGAACACCAATTACTGGGTGATTGGGGTTTTGTTTTGTTTTCCAATTTCAAACTGAATAGTATCTCTGAAGTTGGAGATGTTTTACTGTCTTGTTACTGTCAAGATGCGCTGGCTGAAAGAGCGCTGCCTGCAGTCCTGGACCCTGGTGCTTCCCAGAGCCCTCAGTCTCCTCTCAGCCAGCCAGCCCTGGGTAAACTGAGTTATATTCAAGATATTTTGGACTTGATGACTATTCAAACACTACAGCAGCCCAAGTAAGGGCTAGAACCTTCTGCAGCACCTTCCCTGCAACAGGGCTCAAGGTTTCAGTGGTGAAAAGACATGATGTCAGCTCCTGGAGTGATCATTAGTTTAGGTATATGGACTAATTCTTAATCCTTGCAAACTCAGGCTCCACATTGTATACATGCCCAGAGCACACGTTCTGCTATGTTTTGGTTATTCTCCCTGCTTTGTATTGGAGCTGGTTTGAAGTTGAGGCTTTCACATTTGGCACGTATTTGAACTGCACTGCAGCAGCCTGGCCATGTACCTGGTTGCTCCTGGCCCTGACTTGCAGACTCAGCTTCCCAACTTAGGCTTCAATCTGCTTAATCACTGGTGACCAGCATGGTGATCTAGGCTCCTGGCTGAACCAGGGTACCCTCAGTGACCCCTTCTGCTCCATGGCATGGGTGCTCTGAGGTCCCTACGCTGCCAGCTGTGGCATCTCAGCTCCAGCCTGCATTTCCCTTGGGGTGCAACTGGCTCTTGCTGCACCCTGACCCTCAAACATTACAGCTCCACATGTCCAAAATTCCAGCAACTGAGTCACTCACACAGCCCTTCTCATCCCCAAATGCATCCCTTAAAAAGATCCAGGCAAAAGCTCTCCTTACCCTCCAACCTGTGCAACATTAGACTCTCTACGCTCTTTTTTTCAGGCATTTCTGCACCCATTTTCCTTGAGCCCCAAGCTACTGGATGCCAGCCAGCCCCAACCAAGAGGCACTGTGGTCATTTGGTAAACCACACTGGTGGCACAGCACTGAGGTAAAGAAGTTACGTGGCTTTTAGCTCAGACCTTTCTTATATCCAGCTGCCTTGGGGTGAAGATAGAGAGAGAAGGGCTGCGCGTAGATAGACTGCATCTAGCAGGGTAGATTTCCACAGCTTTTCCAGAAGCCCTAAAAATGGCAATATCTCCAGTTTGGAAGACACATAAGGGATGGGGAAGCAAGGCCTTTATTTGAAGGATATAGCAGGAAAAATATTCAAAGCCTGGAGGGAAAGAGTCTCCAGCTTCATTTTACAGGAACAAAGACTAGCTGCTTTGCCCAAGGTCAGCAAATCTGTTGGAGCCAAGTTTAAAGCCCACATCTCCTGCAGCATAGTCCAGAGCCTTAACAATCTGCCTGCTTTTCTATGCTTGGTCTTGCAGTCACTGCATCTCTAATAAGCCAAGCCACTTCAGAGGTTTTATTCTCATTAGATATCCTGTAATAATCTGCCTGAATTTTTATCAGGGCAACTCATTACCATGAAAAAAAAAATCCAACACCACAAAACCCCACATACATTTTAGGAGAACACAGACTTAATCTTCTGAAGTTGTTTCTCATATTCATTGCTGCGTTTGTGATTATTAGCATGAAGGGAAACAGATAAGGCACAAAGGGAAAGCTCACTTGGAAACACATTATCAAGGGAACTCCCATGGAGCACTGTAATCTGTAATGAAACCTCCATCCACACCTCTGCAGGAGAAGGTGGGTGCTCCTGGTTAGAGTTTTCTCCTCTACAGAGTGGCTTCCTGTGGAAAAAAATCAAAGTAGCAATCACAAGACCCAACTTTTTCATCAAAAGCCTCATTCTTTTTTTCCTCGCTGGCACTGAGACACACATTACTAACCAAGCTATTCTGTATCCTGTTCCTCCACACACGAGGAGCCAGAGATTTTTCTTCAACAGCTCTAGGCTGCATTGGCCCAAGCCCTGAACAGGCTGGAGAAACTTCTGTCCCCTTCTGAGCAATGAGGCCATTAGGGAGGTTCACCAGGAGTTGAACAAAACCTGTAAGAACAGCCAGCCCCTAGTCCATCTGCAGCAGTGGCCTCATAGGATACTTCTCCAGCCTACTGTCCTGCTATTGCAGATCACAATTTAAAGTGACTTGCAGACATCCTGAAGCAGAGATAATATCTTTTGTACTGAAAAGATCTTGACAGATGTCTCTCTTCAAAGAATTTGTATGAACTATTTTTTTTTTTTAAACACACACATTTCATCCTCCAGAGCAAACTGCAAGGAGAATCTCCAATGCATACAGTACGAAAAGCAACTCCATTTTGTTCCTTTGAAACTCGTCATCAACTTGTTTCATTTGCTTCCCCTTAGCTTTCGCAATAAAAGAAGCAATGAAAAAATGAATTCCTGGTGATGTGTCCATACCACTCAGAGTTTGACAGATTATTGTGTACAAAGCCACTGCTTTCCCTTCTCACCCACAGAGCCCTCTCAGCACTGCTGGTTTTTAGGATGCAAGAAGGGTCTCTCAGCAATGCTGGAAAGTACTCTGTACCTTGCAAGACAAGGGTGTAAGATTTTGAAAGCCTCTAAATTAAACTTTGTATGGGGGCATTAAAAGGGCAGAGCGGCTTGCAACGTGGACGGCTGTGCCCCAGGAATGCAGACCACACACTGTAAAGAACCTCCCTTGTCAAACATGATTTACCTGACTTTGATCAAGTCACTGAAAATCCACCTTGCTTGAAACATCCTTAAAAAATGCTCTACAACTGTTCCTTCTGCCCTCGCTCCTCTCCTGCACCTACTCCTTTTTTAGGAACAGCGGTTTGAAGATACGCGTTATAAGCTCTGCAGAACCACGCCATCTGGTCTAGCAAATACCTGCTTGAATAACCTACAGAAGAAAGCCAAAACAGTGCCTTTCATGGTGATCATGTTATAGATTTGGATATTTTACCATGTAAAATCAGCTGCTTGGTAACATGAGTGCATGAAAAACAAGTGAATAAAGACAAAGCGCAAACTTATGAACAGAAATATAACAGACTACTTGTAATGCCACAGGGATTAAACACTTCAGGGGCTGAAAGATGATGGTCAACAGCAGAAAATCAAGATCCAACACAGAGCAGTGGCAACAGAACCACACCTGAATAAGAAAATCCACCCAAGAGCAGTTTGCATGATCACCTGAAGATGTATTATGTTATTTTGTAGTTTGGTACCTATGTGCAATTCCTCGGTCTGCACTTGCATGTTTCTGCACCTAGAGATCATCGTCCATCAAGCTGAGCTATTTAGGCCTGGCAGGACGTGCTGGGCTGTCACTTGTTCCATCACAACAAATTTCTTGGTTTACAAAGTCACACAAGACCTCATGTCAACATGAATTAGGTTTTTAGCCACAGCTGCTATTATCTTTTGGTTTACCACTAATGATGTGCTTGGCATATTGTGTTCTAATGCAAGCACCACTCTGGCTTTAACTTAGAGATATAACTGAGGTAATGGCCTGGAGAATCAAGGCCAGTGCCACTGTTGTCCTCCTGGAAAAAGCACCAGATTTGCCTGTAGCAAATGCCTCAGACCTCACGTAATTGCCCTACACAGAATACTTGGCAAAAACATGATCTGGCAGGTGTTCGGCACTAGCACAGCTGGAGAGCAATACCATAATAAGAGGATTGATTTAATCTCATCATCTCACTCTTTTCAAAGGTGTGATATCCTTCCTCTCTCAACACTTAGGATGGGAGCTGTGTTCCTACAAGAGAGCCCACAGCACACACACAGCAAAGACATCACAGACTGAAGCTGTTTGAAGTCAAATATCTCTGGTCCAGTTTCCTAGCACTGGCCCATGCCCATAAAATCAAGGAAACATAAAGCTGTCACAGCCAGAGTGAAAAACTAGAATTCATACTCACGCAGCCATTACAGCACAGCAGGCAAACAAAAAGGAGCCACATGAATCCTCTCCTTCCAGGTGTGTCACGTTCTCCTGTCTGGAAAGGGTCTCGTTTCCTAGGCTGTCCTCCTCCTTTTTCAGGAGGGTAGATAGCAATCAGCATCACTGATACATGCAGCCCATCGCCTCGTATTTCTGGCCCCTTCCCTCTCATAGAGGCTTCTTCTGACACCAAGACACAGACACGTCCTCCACCCCTATATCCATTGCACACAAACGGTCTGCAGGGTGACCTCCCCACCCTACCTACCACTTTCTGCTACTGAATGCTCACCTTCACAACTAAAGGCTGACTTTAAGATGATTTTTTATGTTCAGGAAAAAATATACGCAGACACATACCCCATAATGTTCCCTTTAATCAAGCCAGTGAGTCCCAGCATATCAATTTCTGCTTTCCATCAGCAACAGCAACAACACTCAGGCACTGGTGGACATGCAGGGCACACACACTGGCTCCCAAATGCACGTCCTTTGCAGAGGAGCACATGCTGCCTTGGCTGGTACGTGTTCCAAATCAACAAAACAAGTTGGCCATCAGCTCCAGGATCTCTGTGCCTATACAGTCATTTGGGGCAGACCAAGTTGTTTGGCTATCCCAATCGGAGCAGTTCTGGGCAAATCTATTATTCTGCCTGGGGGGTCTTATTTTTTTCCCCTCTGATCCAGACTTGCAGACCTATTTTTCCAGGTATGAGAATACTATAGATGGAGTGATGTTTTCCACCACTTTTTGCACAGATCAGAACATAAGAAAACAAGAACTTGCTTCAACTGCGGCACAACTTACATCGTAAACATCATGTTTCCCATCAGACTGCTGACTCTCACCACCTGCCAAGCATGAGCTGGTTTCCAAAGGCTGAATTCTGAGTCTCAGAGGCTAAATAGTGGCTGTCAGTGGGAGGACTGCAGGAAGATGGATGCAGAAATGTGCGCTTTACAGCCCCCATGTCTCTAGCCCAGCTCAATAATATTTCCTGCCATGAGCAACCCTCATCTAGATTGTAATTTCACATGACACATTACCACCATATACAATCAATATATCATAATCGCAGAAAGAACAAATGAGGAGATGCAACGGCCATAAATGCCATGTTCTTGCTACTGCAGCAATCTTCCTTTCAGATCACAATCCAATAATATTTTAAATTCCCCAAGCAATCGGGTAGCCACAGAATCCCTGAAAAACAGTTCCACAGACTCTTAAACCCATTTGCAGTATGAAGCACGACAGTTTCCTTATTTCATCCCATCCATCTCCTAGACCCTTCTCTTGATCTTTTCTCATTGTACCCCACAACATGTAATTTCATTTTGGAGAACAGGAAAACACCCACAACCAGGTATAGTATGGAGATGGGGGGGGGGAACAGCTACTTGCCCTCTGCATTCCAGGTTTGTAGCCTCATTTTTTGGGGAGTGGGAAGTTCCCAACCAGAACTGCCTGGAACTCCATGTCTTTTTTGATGCACATTAGTCCAATTATGCTTTATTTCTCATTGTTGATTGCAGTTGAACATATTTTTCAAGATAAATGATCCAGCAATTCTCAGTGGTGTTGCTTTCTATCTTTAATTTTAAAACTCTAAGTCTTATTTCTCTATCTTAACTGGTATTTGCAATAGGAAAATACTCTGGCTTTCGTCCTTCAAGTTATTAATGAAAATATCCAATGGAAAAAAAAAGAATTATAGCAGTTTCCTTGCAACCCAAATTTAATCCTACTGAAAATTCAATAAACTTGATCTTATACATTCCCTTTGTTTTTCATCCTTCCAGCCAGTTGCTTTACTGCATTATCCTCCATGAACTCACTGCTGCTTACATAAAACAAAGATTATGATTTCAATTTAATAGCGTTTTACATGTCCAGTGCACAAAGGAAACTCAAAGAATACAAAGGGGAAAAGCAATGAACACTTGAAAGCTTTTCAATAGAAGGGAGCTTAACTCAATATAAAATTTCCCCACAAAGATCCAATTGTATCACATCTATTGCATTCTGTGCCCTCCAAAAGTTACCTCCAAGCTAAGCAAGCATCTCTCATTTAATTAGCTCAAGAAAGGATTAGATCTTACCTTTTCTCCTTTTTCTCCTCTGCCATAGACTCTGCCCTAGAAATGCAAAAAGAAGGTACATTTAATAGCAAGGGTGTCAAATCATGCTGTAAATATATATTTTATCTTTTCCTTGATATCTAAGTGTATGTGTGTGTGCATATATATCACTAATACATATATATATATATACACAATCACAGGATGGTTAATGTATGTAAAGTTACTTTTCGGGGCAAAATTCCTTAATAATAATTCAGTGACAAATTAAAATAGAAAGCCCATCCCCAATTCTCCTACTCTAGCACCAGAAAACACATCTTATTTTCCATTGATACAAGAGTCTGATATTACATTTCAAAACCAAAGATGCCAACAACCCTAATTAGACTGAGGGTTAAAGACTTCCTTGCTTAAAAACTCAGTCTGGCATTTGTATTAATTGCAGCTGGGGAAAGCTGGATCTTGATTATCTGAATGTAAAGGAGGTGGGAGAGATTTGCATCTTCTTTGCGTGCAGTTGCCTCTTACTGTCTTCTGCTGGATGTGCAGCTGTGCTAAAACCAGGTACATCCAAGACACATATTTTAATGAAAATACCAATACTAAGTTAATTATCAGCTAAATTTGGGGATGAACTCATCCACTTCCCCCTGAAAGGCCAATGGATGCTAGAAAGACCAGCTTCTCCCTGGTATAAAGGCCCAGCAAGAGAAACATTAAACAGAGTACACTAGCACTGTGAGCAAATATTCCGTGTGGAGGAGAGAAAAACTACTTGTATTTCCACCTCGTTATCTAAAAATCATTCTATTTCTTACTTACTGACTCTCCTTTCTCTCCTCTGAGTCCAGGAAGCCCTTGACTGCCGCTTTCTCCCTTCAAAAAGAAGAAAGGTTGTTGATACTGCTGAGATAACCACAGGCACAGAAATAATGGACAAAAATTTCCACTTAAACTTCCCCATTGTCCTCACTTGTGAGCTCCATCGTGTTGGTGTTTGCATTTCACAGTTAGGTTCTGGTTGCTTTGTGGTTTTGTTTGTTTATTATTTTTTATTTGTTTTTGGAAAGCAGTGCAATGAGGGCTTGGCTGAGACCATGGACACTTCTGTTCCCACTGGGTCTCTACTAAGAAGATTTCATCTCCTGCTGAAAGTCCAGAAGGACAGGGTAGACTTCATTGCATTTATATAGACTTGAATGCCCAAGCTCTCAGATGGATTTTACACTCTGTTTTTCATATGAAAATACTGCTGGAACCCTTCAGGGTGCACTGGCAAGGCACAGAGCTCTCTATTGTGAAGTACTTCAAAAGTCATTATTTTCTGTTAAATCAGGAAGAACTTAGAAAGTTGGTTTGCATAACACCTAGAGGGTGTGCACCTAAGGTGGAAAAAATAAACCAGTATATATTCTCAAGACTTCAGAGTTATTTTTACACTTTTCCAATTTTGAAAAAACATTGTTTTCATTCACATCAGATTTTCATGATCAGCTGACTCCTCCATTCCCTAGCAGAAAGGTACAACACACACAGTCACTCTCACTGCTTCCACAAAGGGAAATAAAAGAAAGGTAAGATGTAAAAAGAAAGTTGGAAAAAAAAAAAAATAAAAAAAAAATAATCAAAGTATACAAATTATGGTCGGTAGGGAAACAAAAACTCGAAAAACAAGTATATAGGGAGGAACAGTGACCAATTAAAACCCAGCCAAAACTTTTTCTTCACTTGTTTTCTAGGAATCATGTAATAGTTTGGGTTGGAAGGGACCCTGAAGACCATAAATTTACAACTCTTCTGCCATGGGCAGGGACACCTCCCACCAGACCAGGTTGCCCAAAGCCCCATCCAGCCTGGCCTTGAGCACTTCCAGGGATGGGGCATCCACAGCTTCTCTGGGCAGCCTGTGCCAGTGCCGCACCACCCTCTGAGTGAATAATTTCTTCCTTATATCTAATCTAAATCTAGTATTTCTTAGTTTAAAGCTATTCCCCCTTGTCTTTTCACTGCACTCCCTGACACAGAGTCCCTCCCCAGCTTTCCTGTAGCCCCCTTTAGGCACTGGAAGGCTGCTGTAAGGTCTCCCCGGAGCCTTCTCTTCTCCAGGCTGAACATCCCCAACTCCCTCAGCCTGTCTTTGTAGAAGAGGTGCTCCAGCCCCTTAATTATCTTTGTGGCTCTCCTCTGAACTCATTCTAATATGTACATGTTCTTCTTGTTCTTGGGCCCCAGAGAAAGAAGGATAGTTTTCCACCAGGAAAAAGAATAGTTTCCAGATTAAGGAAGGAAACAGACAAAGAGCCAAGGAAAATGTATCATTTGATAAACATCTATTAAATACAGAACTAACAATGTTAAAACCTGCAGTTGCAGAAAAAATACCTGAAAATCATTGTCATGTACTCCACAGTCTTAAGACTAGAAGAGGGACCAGCTGAGAAAACATACATTACTTAGACCTGTTAGGCTATTTTTAGTGTTTCCAGTCACTCCTTTGAGTCCTCCTGCACCAGGAGCTGCTGGAGAG
The DNA here is from genome assembly GCA_011076525.1 of Nettapus auritus. NCBI lineage: Eukaryota > Metazoa > Chordata > Aves > Anseriformes > Anatidae > Nettapus > Nettapus auritus. Next base: position 145,651,325 of record CM021766.1, read on the forward strand.
CAGAAGGCTCTACCTGCCTCCTGCCGGGTTCTCACCCAGAACACATATACCAGAAACACGCTGTGCTGAGCTTTCCATCCATCATGAACAAATACAGTGTCACGGTCCCTTGTACAGGCCTCAGCAGTTTGTACCTCCCATTGACTTCTGCTTGTAGGGAGTTTAGGAAGTCTGGTGTAGACATGGTATCAGGCTGAAAATATCTCAGACCCAGAAAGGGAATCTTCAGCTGCCACAACATTGGTAAACCTAGTGACCACTGCATTCCCCAGGTCTTCCCACATGGACTGCATAGGATCTAATTTTTTAATCTCAATTCATTTTGTCCTGATCTCTGTCCAAAAAAAAAAAATGTGCTTAGCTACAGCAGACAACTGAAATATTTGTCAAGATCATGCTTTCTTTTCCCCTGATGCACACAGACTTTTGAAAGCCTCCATATCAGTTTAGCCAAGAGGAAAAAAACTCACAGAGCAAGTAGCACATATGCAAAAAACAGCATCATAGTCAAAGGCAGGTAAGCAACACCATTTCTGCAACATGGATGGAAACCGATCCCACAGATAAAATATTTTCATTAAACTCAGAGCACAGATTGATAGCAGTGGTAGAAGAGAGAAGAAGCCCCCTGATGATCAGCCCAGTGCCCCAGCCAGCCAGCCAGCCTGGCTGCCTCCAGAAAAACGCAGCATGGATGGCAAGTACAAAATGAAAATAAATTGCATCAGGCTGTTGTTAGAATCTAAAACTTATCAATAAGACCCCAGTTCAAGCCAATTTTTCCAAGGCTCTTCCCCAACACCACCCTTTACTGTATCTCCTTCCAAAACATGTACAGCGTGTCTCCATACAGAAACCCAAGGTTGTAAGCATGGATGACTGAAGCAAAAATGTTCATCTCTAAGTTTTTTTTTTTCCTCTTTTTTCTAGTAACCACAAGCTCCTGTTTTGCCCTGGGTTTTTAAAGTCGAATTAAAGAACAGAAACTCATTGTCTTCACAAACAGGGTACGTTTGGAATATTACTCCAGTCAGATAGCACCATAGGAAAAGCCTGTCCAAACATCCCCCACCAAAAGAAGAAATATACTGTGGGAGCTCAGGATAATGGAGCCTGAATATTAATCTCTTTGCCTTCAACCCAGATGGATAACTGCCACAATCACTTTGCTAAACAGACCCTCAAACTGACTTAGAAATAAATAAATAAATAAAGCAGCCATTATTTCTACTTTGGACAAGGAGTGAATAAGCCACCAGCTACTGCTAGTCCAGAGAAAAAGCAAACAAACAAATCCAAGACAAACCAACAGTAACAACGATCTTAGGCCAGAGGAATAGTGTTACAGTCCTCTTTCTTTTATCAGCCTCTCCAAAGATCCTCTTTTGGGGACAAGGGGTTTATTTTGGTTTCTAACATTGATCTCCACTGCTATTAGTACCCCCTGGTGGGACTCATTTCTCAGGTGAATCACAACAGCTGCATGTTGTTTTTTTGAAGCAGCTAAATCAGCTGCTTTCCTGGGTACTCATATGGCTACAAAGTCCCTTGTGGGGTATTTCTCAGTACCAGCCTGTAAAATGCTTCTGGATAATGCCCAAGTGCCTACAGTCCACTTAAACATCCCTTGGGCTCCTGTTATTTAGGATTAGATTTCAGCCTTGCAACTCACCCCCAATAAAGGGATGCTCAATTATGTTGATGTCTATAGAGAAAATCATGACTTCTGACTCAGAGTCCTGACATCAATGTTTCTACCTTTTTCTGATAATTCCTTTCCTTCTTAATTAGTTTACTCCCACCTCTCCATTTAGTCAATTAATGCTTAGTCTTTTCATATGCTGCACTTGCTTGCTAGCATGTTTTAATCAAACCTAAGAGTATGGTGGATATGGATATAATTTTATTTTTTTAGCATTTCTTGAAGCCACAACTAGTGGATTTTTGTAACAAATCAAGATCTTCAGTATTCACTACCTTAAAAAAGCTTTACAGCCACCCTCATTACACAACAACACAGCTTTAAAACACAACCCTTGCCCCTTAGAAACAAGGAGACAAGTTGAATGATCCTAGACCATATTTGGACACTTCTACCCCGTAATGCAGAAGTCAGTCATTTCTGTGGGGCCTTGGCCCACCTCATGGTAATACTGGGGAGCTGCAAATAGTACTCACTTTATTCCCCACTGCCATCCTTTCAGTTGGTGTGGCTCACAAATATATAAATAGAAAGGAGGAGAGAGAAATTTGTCCCTGCACATAGAGCAGGTACTGGGACAAAGCTGGTCTTCAGCAAGCTGGTCTTTGGCTGGCCTGTGCAAGGATGGTTGTCAAGGGCTTTATATCTTACTTAATTTTTGCTACTCAGGAATCAAATCTATGGCTTGCCTTCTTCAGCAGATAAAGAAGCTAAGTTGTCTGTCTCAAATCATCAGTTGTTTATACCAGACTGCTGTCAGAGCCATTTACGTGACATCATCCCCAACTCTCAGAGCCTGTGACATGGTCCTACCTTAGTAGCATGTGAGTCATGGAGCACTACATCCAACAAAGAGTCACACACATCTCCAGAGCCATCGAGTCACCCACCTGCAGGGGTGGGACAGCCACTTGGGGATCTGTTAAAAAAAGACTCCTGCTGCGGTGCTTGGACATAGCCTGTTATGTAAACAGCTAATACCTCCTACGCTGTGCCGTGCTGCACAGTACAGACAGCCTCGCCAGTGCACAGACCTTGTCAAAGCACTGAAAGACAACGGGATGCTGCTGCAGGGTGCTTTTATTATAACCCTCATCGCCCTTTTGCAGCCTCCTCACAAGAGTCATGGCTCTGCCATTCTTCAAAACAGCCCCTTATTATTTAGGCTGTCACAGCTTAAAATAGAAAGTTGCTATTTATATTCCCATAAGGAAATATTTTCTGCGGCTTCAGTCAGGAACATCTGAACATTAATGCACCCGTGTTCTTTATTGCCAGCAGAAAACATATCCCCAAACACAGATCCTCATCACTCAAGGTTTCTTTCTGCAGGCAGAAGAGCAAAGCTTCCCCCCCCCAAAAAAAAAAAAAAAAAGAAAAAAGAAAAAAAAACTAATAAAAAACAAAACAACAAAAAACACCAACACCATCACAACAAAAAAACAATGCTGAGAATATCTGACCTTCCAAAACCCTGAGATTTCTCCTCTCCCTTCTCACAGTGTTTCAGGATAACTGAATAACTTTTGCTGGGGTGCAGTGAGTTTATTCAGTTTTAAAATCACTCACTGAATTTGCAGAAGTGATTCAGGTGGAAATATTTTTGAATACAGATTCTTCTTCAGTGGCTTTTTAATCACACAGATGGTGAAAATAGGAACCACCAACACCACCAGCTTTCACCTCTACAGCAATGTGAACCCTCGTTTTCTTCCAGTACAAGTGCTCTCCTCTAAGTCTGTTATTCCACAGCTCGAACTAGAGCCAAGAAAGAAGGAGAATGCCTGAATGTTGAATGTACACAACAAGCACACATCAAAGAAGCTTGCAGAACATGCAGGATAATATAGAGTTGCACTGTGAAACTTCAAGCAATCATCACAACCATTCCCCTACCCTGTTATCTAGGAAGAAGAGTACTAAGCAAAGTGGCCTGTATTTAACATCAGCTCATGACTCAAACGCTCTCGTTAATAACAGATGTGGCTAATCCCTTGCCCCAGTCTCAGGAGATATTGTGGAGTGACTGGGAGGCTGCTACCTAACCTACAGCTATCTAGTGCTGCTGAGCAAGGCTCAGCACAGAAGGGTTTCCAGGTGACTCATCATGAAAGCTGTGCATGACCCAGTGAATAACAGGAGTTTGCAAAACCACCAGTTTAGAAGCTATAGGAAAAGATTTTGGAATGCATTTATTCTAAAGTGACATCAAGTGGCAACAGAGGCTCAAATGCAAGCCTAGAGCGAAGATACAAGTCAGGCAGAGTCCCCAGCACTCCAAGGTCATTGAAAAGTATCTGAACTAAGCAATATGTCAAATTGATCCTTATTTCTCAAAATCTTCAACTCCTCTATTTACTCTGAAACTGCCTTTTTTTGTTGGTGGTTTTATCAGATAGATGAACTAGCACATCTTACTGACCTTTTGGCCTTTAGGACCTTCAGGGCCTGTTGGGCCTCTCTCCCCCTGAAGAAAAAAACATAATTAGTCAGATGGACATTGTCATTATATAAAAAGGAAGGGATCCCATCCAACAGTCACTGAGAACAGAAAGGTGTTCTGGTTTTAGTGGGCAGCAGGCTAGAAGTGGCATGTCCTCACGAGCAGTGACAGTGAAGTTGGCTGCTCAGTGGTCCCAGTCAAAGCCAATAGAAGCAATTACATGATTTTTAAAAGGCATGAGATCTTTCTCAGTGTGGCTATATTTATGTCCAGAATTTCTTCCTGCTCAACTGAAGAAAGATGCACACAACTGGGGTGGATAAAAATAGCCACTTTGTTTTCCAAGGTTGCTTTCAAGACTATCAGCACGATCAAAACTGCATTAAATAAAGATAAAACACCTGGGAAGATTGCCATTACCTCTACAGACATCCCACTATCTGGTTCTTTCTATGAAGTGCTTACCGCCACTAGGTCTCCAAGCACTTCACAAACACGGTATTTCTTATAACTCACTTGCATGGTATCATTATTTTCAAACCCATCCAACATACCAGAAAGAAAACACACTACACTCACCTTTTCTCCAGCAGAACAGGAGCAATTGACAGTCTTGAGGTGGGCAACTTGCTCGCTGCCAACAGTGGGCTTCACTTCCACAGGAGGTGCTTCTGTCAGGACGGTGACCTGGCACTACACCCAAACACTCAAGGTCATGATGAAGACTTTGATGCTAGAAAACTTTCTCTTACACCCACTTTAGAGAAACCACATAGGGATTACTGCACAGCTAAATATGTTAGGAATGAAATCCCACAAAAGCTATTCATTCAAGCAATAGAAGAAAATGTGGCAAAATGAACAATGAATCTCTTTAACCAGGATCGAGGGGAGAAGAGTGAAAGGGGAGTGGAAGTGACTACTGAGAGCTGGGCACAGGAAACTAAGCAGCAACTGGCACTGTGTTAGCTCTTCCCAAATAAAACCAGTGGGATTTGTGCTGAATATTTCATGCTGAATTTCTGTTGTTCCATCATCACTTCAGGGTTTTGTTTCCCATGACAGTTTGACAGGGAAAAAGTGACTTGGAAACTTCGAATTCCTCATACTCATCCCTTTACAGTTCTCTTCTGGCACTGCTACTTTACCAATTATATAGCTAGGTTTGATTCACCATCATTATAAAAATGATAAACCCACACTGTCATATATTTCCTGGTTTGTGTAATGGATTTCAATGAAGAGTGTTCATGTGAAAATGAATTAATGACAAAAAGAAGCTTACTGGTCCAGAGGGAATGTCACAGCAGGTCTCCAGCTCAGCATGCCGAGAATCACAGTAAATAACCATCCGCTGAAGATCAAACTGGAAGACAAAGCGAGGCAATAGTCTCACAGACAGTGAATTATTAAAGACCACATGTCCTTTTGTTTGGTTACACACAGTGCAGTTGAATGCAAATAAAAACCAGATGGGGCTAAATTCATGGAGATTCTGTGAATCCCGTAGTCAATCTCTCTCTTTCTGTCTCAATAACAGACCAATATCTCAGCATTCTTCAAGAGTGCTGTGTTAGAGCCCCTGAATATGCCTATTAAAACTGTGATGCAGGTTTTAATACAATAAGGAGCTCTGTTAAACACTGTGTCCTGGCCAAATTCCTGTCTGGGAAGACATATTTTGCCCACCTATATCCTTCCTAGAATTTCATCTAGACATAAGGTTTGTTTTTCTCCTGTTGAGCCTTGCATCTTCTGGCCGTTTACCCCTGTGTGAGAAATGCTATTAGCACACTTAATATGCATAACCCATCCTTGCTGTGCAGCTAAGAAAGATTACCTACGTCTCAAACCACCCATCATGCATAAGTTATACCAGGTTAATGCAGCAACCAGACCAATGTGCAGGTCTCAACTTAAGTTCAATTGGAGCAAGAGCCATTTAACATCAGCTTTATTTTCCAAGGAATAGAGACTATGTTGTGACTCTACTTAGTTAACAGGATTTCTTTTTTTTTTTTTTCCCCATCCCCTGCTGTCACAGGTGGAAACCTTCATAAGGCCAGACTGGACTGAAAAATATCTTTATGTGTGTAGCTCAGTACTCATTTCTATCGTATTTATGGATGATTTTGTCTCTGATCTTAACTCTTGTGTATCCTGGGACTAGACAGAAAGATGAAATGCATTTCTCATTTTTAATCCCTTTTACATAGATATTGACAGTCTGGCATAAAAAGGCCACAAGTCTTATACACAATGAAATGCCAATCTGCTTTAGCTATGTAACACAGGTAATATTTCAGTGATGCTGCTTTAGGAAAAGGGTCTTTTAAAACATAAACACCCCCTAAAAAAATCTCATGCTGTAAGTCCAACACTGAAAGTTACACCAGTTCTAATCAATACGCGCAGTACTTACATCAATGGGGACGCTATCGTACAAGCGTTTGCCAATCACAGTCTTTCCCTGAATGTCAATATTTTCCCTGTCTTCAATAGGCAGCATCTGCACCAGTTTGCAGTCTATGTACAGTGAGACAGCCGTTGACTGAATGCTGAGGGCAATCTTGTGCCAGCTGCGGTCAAAGAGATCACTGACTTGTGCGCTGCGGAAGACCACTCTCACAGCATCTTTGGTGAGCCCAACGGCATTGTACTCCACTGCTTTGTTCTCTCCATCCAGACGGATTGAGACCTGAAAACAGACAGAGGTGATTTTGTTAATTAGGTGTACAGCCTCTTCCTTCCTCCTGCCTGCTTTCCATTGCAACTGACACCCCAAGGACAGGGATGTGGTTAGAAGCTCACCCAAAGAGCAGAGGATATTCTTTGGGATGAGACATGAAGTTGGATAGGGAGCTTACACTTGTTCTAGTGAACAGACAGGGCAGGGCACAGGTTTGAGCACAAACCCTTGACCATCCAAAGCCTTCCCTCGTGAGCACACTCCCTCGTATGGTTTCATGCCATGCCACCATGATGCCTCACAGACAATGCTTGGGCATGGTTGGGTACTACCACATGTCGGAGTCATCTCCCCAGAGGTATGTAGACAAAGTCACGCCTGTTTTGGATCCCATTATCCTGTGCAGTCCTCCACTACTTCCCAGCAGGCTCTGTGCTCTGTAGTCCCCATCACATGTTCTCAACTATCCCGTGGGGCATGGACAAATCCCTCATTTACTGATATGCAAACAGTCTGCTCCGCTCAAGCACTACCCATTATTCCAGACACTTTGAACTGAAAACCAAAACACACAATAAAGATTATGCCTTAGGCTCTGAGGAGACCTAGGACCATGTTATTACACAGTGTGGACACAGACAAGCTGTGCAACTTGAAGTCAGTGCTGAAGACTGGTTCCTGGCTTAAATCATTTAATTAGAAATGAAAGAGATGATGCCTAGTGATGCAGGAAAACTAGAAGTTTAAGGATGGATGGCCTCAAATGTCTTCCTTTCAGAGTAAATTAAGCAAGTGTAACACACAAAAAATGAAGTCCTGAGTGACCACTCTAAGGCAAAGTATTTTCAAATGAGTGAAAACGAAAGTCCATTTCAATCCTATATTAAATCATGCCACTCCATTTGATCACTGCAGAATCAATATCTCACCATTGACTCCCTCCATCTTTCTTCATTTATGTGCGCCTGCTTTTCTCTCCCCACAAGCCATTCCTAACAACATCGTGCTACACGTACCCCATGTTGCAAGCTATGGAGTGGGTAAACAGAGGCTTTTGAAGATGTTATACCCTTAGCTCATTTACAAATTGATTTTCTCTTTTATCAAAGACAGACAGCTACTGGCAAGCAGCAGGGAATGGAGCAGAGCTCAGAGCCTGGGGAAGCAGTGGTGCATCCATGAGCTGCAAAGCTGAAAGGAGTTTGGCCACATTGGCACCAAGCTGTGTCTGATGGAAGCAACCCAGTGTAGGCTGCCGCCAAACCTGACACAACATCTCCATGCAGCTGGGCACCATCCTGGCTGGAAATGCCATCTTAGATCAGTGCTGGTTTAGAAGTGTCAGCAGTCTGTAAGCTAAGCAGGTCCACAAACACTTAGTGGCCAAAGTTCAAGAGACTGCATGAAACAAGGCTCATGAGGCTCTAAGACACTTTTGGCACCACTGTTGAAGGCGCTTTTGAAAATATTCCTCAGAATCCTGTGTTCCTTTTTCTCTCCACATCTAAGCAGCTCAAGTTTTCAGCTGTCTCTAACAAAACATACAACCTTGAAAAATATACAACCCAACCAAACCACCTCCTGCTGAAGCACACTCAAATCTCTAAGCTTAGTATAATGCTAAGAATGCTAGATAGGAACAGACAGCCCTTTATTCCACTGTTAGAGCCTCATACCTGTGGTATGCCATACTTGTCAATAATCTGCCAAATATACCAGTCTTCTTTTCTGGAAGCCTTCCGGAACTTGAAGGTAGTTACAAAGGCATATTCATCAGGCAGACCTTGTGGAAATACATCCCTGGCATGGGGAGGGAAAAAGAGAGCAATGTATCAGGCTTACCAGTGTAGAGCAGAATTTCTAAAAACTCTGCATGTCCCAGCAATGCTTCCCAAAAGTATCATGTCGTTCCCACAAAATCTGCTGTATTTGGCAGCTTAAAAAAGATGAACATGAGCTTGTGCCCTCCAGGTGGTTCTGTCCTTGAGGAGCCCTTCTCCATTACAACAATAAAGCTCTCAAGTTAAATAAGGAACAGTGAAAATCTTCAGTCTCTGATCCATCATGTCAAAGCAGCAATTGATTTTCACCTGATGATTCAGTTCATGCATCCAGCAAATCATCCTGTTCTTCTCTAGATACACTGGAGACCTCTGAAATCTGACAGTGGCCAGGCATGCCTGAAATCCTCTGTGAATGTACCAAATTATAGTAACAAATACTGTGATATTTCCCCAAAAATAGGCACTACACTTCATGCCTGCCCAAGGATATTTTCCTTGGCTGGTGGCCTGGGAGAATAGAACCTTCTCGGATCACACTTTACAAATACCTTCAGCAGAAATTTGCTCAGTGACACCATGGTCCATGCATAAGTCTGAATTAACCAAAACAACCAGTACTGTTTGACTCAGCCCCAACATAAAAACATACCAGAAATGAGCTGGACAGAAGGGATAATTAACCCAAAATCACAATTTTTTTTCATTAGGCATAAATAGACATCTAGGAATGAGAATGAATGGAACAAACATGCTCTCCCTCCCTCCAACTCTTTATGATTTCTCTTTATGCTCTTTTTATAACGGTGCAACACAATGAACCAATTTTTTTTTCTATTTTTTTATTGCATTCCTGATTTTGCAAACTTTGCTTATACTGCCTCTAAGCTATCTCTTTTCCCAGTTGAATAGTCCCAGCTAACTTCATTGTTCCTAATGCCCAAGACAGCAGCTAATAAAGAGCAAAACAGTGAAGAGTGTTTCTCGTAAGGAATACTCAACACAATCCATCGCTGTGCAGAAACTGGCACAGTTAACCCAATGGCATGCAAAGCTAGAAGCTGTTCCTGGAGCTTAAGGCAAAAAATCTCATCTTCAGCATTTCCAGAATGCTTTGTTTTACATTTATAGCAAAGGTTGAAGGCCAGAATATTCAATCACCTTTTAGTCTGTGCTTTGAATTTCCTGTATTTTTAGCAAGTTTAAATTTCAGAACAAATATTACTGAGATTTTTTTCCATTACTGTTGTTTTTGCTATACAAAAATCCCATGGAGACTATGCATCATTATAAGCTGGTCTTCCCACTTGGGGCACAGGCACCTTCTGGAGTCTTCCAACACAAGAGAAAACTAAACCAGCTCCTTCTCTTTGGAGAGCAGACAAGGCTTTCTTATTTCTCAGTAATAGGTATTCATGAACAATCTCTCCCTGGTCACAGATCCACCTCATGCCAGCATCAATCTCCCCCCTGGTGCACAAAATAGCCAGACATTCCCTCCCTTCACAATGAAACAAGAAGCCTGTCAGTTGTCACATGGCAGAGCTGCCATGGAGAACAAAACTGGCATGACTGGGGCACTGAAAACCACCAAGAAAGACTAAGGGATATTTGACAAGAGGGATCCAAGTTGGTCACATCAGCCCTCCCAAAAGGGCACCCAGCCAGGTCTCTTGAACTGTTGACATGCCCTGGTGCAAATTTCCTGTCAAATGGCTTTGGACACTCATTGTCTCCATGTTTGTCAGAGAAGAAGAAGCTTTTCTTGGCTTTTAACATCATTGACAGATCAAGAAACTTCAGCAAGGTGGAAGGTTGACAGTTGAAAAAGCATTACTTATCAGTGCATCCTCTTGAACATTTCTACATGAGAGTTCTGTTTGTAGGGGAATTTCATTGTGGCTCAGCTCCTAAACCTCTGCTGTTTCAGAATACTTGCCCTGCGCATTTATCTTCACTCACTCATCACCACCTATCTTCAAAATCACAGCCGGGTTTAGTGGGCTGCCTCCCCACCCATCTTTTTAGGATTCTGATTTGCCTTTTGGGCACAAGAGAACCCTACTGACCTACTCTTCGAGCTACACCCCACCACCAACTCTAACCTCCTACTGAATGAAAGCAAAGCAGAAAAATGTTTTCTCAGTTAATCCCCAGGTAGCACAAGGTGGCAGTTAGAGGCCAGGGAGTGCTTAGCTGTCCTGAGTGTTTGCTGTCATCACATGAACAGCAGCTTGACTCATGCTTTCCGTGCTGCCTTTCCTTGCTGCTTTTACAACTCCATGCATACAGGCATGCTTTATTCCTAGTACAGATTTAAGGCAGTGTCTGTAACTGTGGCATTACTGCTTTGCTGAGCAGGTAAGTATACGACCATGTGGTTGAAGTTAATCCCTTGTGATGATACCGTGTTGGGCCTGACAGCCTACAACCAAATCTGGAAGAGCTGATTGCTGGCCTCTGAGCTCAGACAGTCTCTCTGGATACTTCTGATCTGGAAACAGGAATATCACCATGCAAGCTTAAATTCAGAAAAAAATAAGTTTTCAGATGCTTAATGCCCATAGAAATAACTGAGAATTAGGTACCTAAATATCCTTGTGAGTCTGGCCACACCTTGTCACACAGAGGCCGACAAATGGTCCATTGGGTTGACTTACACTGATAGAAAGCTATAATGACCTATTACCTGTCAGCCTCGACTGATTTTTAAGGTGCTGGAGAACTGACTGCATGTATCAGACAGAAAAAGACTTCCTGCCAAAAGCAAACCTAAAAATGCTCTCGTTGCTCTGAAGATATGATAAAAGCTGTTTCTGAAGTCCTTGGTCCTTGTATATTTTACAGAGATGCATCACTGCATAAATAACAGCACCTTTGTTCATGAGCTTTCATTTCTTTCCTCACTAAAAAGTGATCTCCATCTAGAAGCCCAGCTTTACTCAGGAATCCAAGGGCAGGAATTGCTGTCCCCGGATATGTTTTACTTCCTTCTTTCAGTCAAGGCTGAATTGAACTGATGATCCATATTATGGAGCTTTGCTGGATGGCTGGTACCTACAGGGAGCTCTCTGCTGGCTCCTTGGTCTATAATTCTGACAACAGGATGGATTGCAGAAGAGCTCATTATAAAACTCCAAGACATGGGAATCCTCCAGTGCTGCAGGTTGGTCTAAGAGTTAATTAACCCATCTCCAGGGTCAGATGAATCACAACTTCTACAAAGAAGAGATGATAATGACCAGGCAGGAGACTCTCTTAGCCATTTTCCGTTTACTCATTATATCCTCCTTCTTACAAGCTTTTGTTTGGCATAAGAGCCTACATCTGTAACAATCAGAGTGATATCCTACATCTGTAACAATAATACAGTGGAGAAAAATAAGATTATTGGTTCTCATTTCAGACATAACCAATGTTATGGTTATTAACAAGGTGCTTGCATTTGGTGAGGAAGGGCCATAATTAAGGTACCTGGAAAATCTGACAGTTTTCATGGCAGCTAATATCACTGAGGAGGAGGAGGAGAAAGGAGGAGAAAGGAGGAGGAGGAGGTGGAGGAGAGAAAGAAATAAAAAAGAGAAAGGAAAGATGAAAGGGAAAAGCAGAAAGGGAAAGAGGGAAGCGGAAAGGGAAAGGGAAAGGGAAAGGGAAAGGGAAAGGGAAAGGGAAAGGGAAAGGGAAAGGGAAGGGGAACAAGCCAGGCTCTCTCGAAAGGAGATTGAGGGATGTACATTGCAGAAGGAAGCCAGGACCAGAAGAAATAAATGGAGGACAGAACAGGATAGTGAGCCAAAATCTTGTCATTAGCCAAGACAACAGTGCAGAGAAACATGCCTGAGTAACCAAAACCAGAAGTCTGGGGCACAGAAGATCCACTGAGGAACCATGAGCAAATAGCAAGAAAGCCCCAGCTACCTGAGCAGCGGGGATAAGAACTTACTAGACTCATGGACTAGTCCTCAACCAGCTAGAGAGACTTGCCAGTCCCGCAGTGACCAGGACATTGATTGTATCCTGTCTGTTGCATTTGATCATTCGCAGGGTGCCTCATTATGAACGGGAAGAAAGTTCATGGGTGTAGGCTCCAGATGGGAAGATGAACAGGCACATTTCCCATGCAACTAAGCTGGCACTTTGTAAGAGTACTAGTGCTTATATAAAATGATACAAATCCTTTAAGCAGATAATAAAGTGAATTAAATATATTACTCAGTTAACGATTTTGTGTCTAATTATGAGATGTAGCTATCAGTTGCTAAATGTTGCTTGAGGTTATCTGCAAGACCGGACAGATGTTTTTGTTTTGTTTATTATTCCAGTTATCGGTTTTGTTCAGCCTTATGAGATTTCATTTTCTGTGAGCAATGACCCTATATGCACCATCTCCAAATCCTGACATCCAACAAGTAAAATGAACCAAATATGCAGACACCTTCCTCATTGACATATTCATTTGGTTTCATTCCCAAACCACAGGAGTATGGAAGTTAAAATGTAAAAGGCTGAAAACAGAAAAAAAATCTTCTTTAGTTCTATGTTTCTGTTAATCATTTAAAAGGAAACTTAGTCATTTCAATTTACTAATTTAGGATACTTTACTTCTAATTGTCAAAATAGACAATTGGCAAAAAAAAAAAAAAAAAAAAAAGACTGGGCAAAAAATATCCTACTTATTTTAAAAACAACATGAACAAATAAATGGATACAATCTGAGCAGATGGAAAGTCATCATAGCTTGTTGGTCTGGCTTTGCTTCCTCAGTTTTTCTGGGAGAACATCAACAGCAAAAACAAGAACAAAGTGCTTCAGCTCTTAATTTCTAAAAGCAGTGCAAATGGACAGCTCTCTATAATCCATGGTAACTTGTTCCAGAGGCTAATTGCATTCATTAAAAGTGTGCATTTCTTCCAAGCTGTTTTTTGATGATGTTAATAGGTAGGCGCTGACTTTCAATCTACCACTATCCATTGCACCAAAGACCCTCTACTAATCTTTCATTCCTCAAAGGTGCTTACAAGTGGTGATCACTCGAGTTGTTAACTTCTTAATTTTACCTGACTGTATTGTGCTTGAGTTTCTCACTATTAGACTTGCTTTCTGATTCTTTAGCCTTCCATTCATTTCATTCTTATCTATTGAATTATGGACACAAAGACTGGACAAAGCAGGGATGACAGAGTTTCTTGTAACGGAGATAGTTAGCTCATACTTGCAAGTTGCTGCTCATACACCTGAGGATTGCATTAGTCCTACTTCCCAGAGCTCCAATTCAGTAGATCATCACTCCCAGAATTTCTTAAGCAGAAGCTGCACTTTCTTCTTCTCTACTTCGAGGGCTACTTTCTACATAGCCCTGATGGTAACTCTCTCCAGTGATAAGCGTACACTACTGTTTGTTATTATTGTTATTACAAGCCACAGCAAGCAAAGATTTTACCCATGAGCTGCTGTAAGAGAAAAAAAAAAAAAAAAAAAAAAAAAAAAAGGTTTATTCCCTACACACACCAGCTATGTATATATTACTTGTCAAGACCAAGGTGCCTTAGTATGTTGGCCTTCTTCCAGGTGATGAATGTACATACCCTGAGACCTGACATCATTCATGGGCATTAGAGCAAACAGTTTTCTGTTCAATATATCACATTTGGACCCTTTTTTTAAGACTCTTTATGTTATGTTTATATAGAGAAGGAGAGGAGAGGAGAGGAGAGGAGAGGAGAGGAGAGGAGAGGAGAG
>CM021766.1:145665688-145753243 GCA_011076525.1 Nettapus auritus
GAGAGGAGAGGAGAGGAGAGGAGAGGAGAGGAGAGGAGAGGAGAGGAAATCAATCCAGGTGGGCTACATGATGAAAAAATATTGTGAAATCAAGCAAATGCAAGTCATGGGACAATCTCAAAGATGCAGTGAGTTAAATAGAAGAGCCAAAACTGAAAACAAACAAACAACAGCAGAAAAAAAAAGAACAACAACAACAACAACAAATAAACTGCCTTCATCCATAAGAAGGGAAAGAATTACCATTGATTTTTTAAGCTGAAGTTCAAACCAGCAGAGGGAAATTTACTGCAAAGATGTTAATGATGACAATTCAATCTATGGCTTGTGGTTACTCAGTGAAATTATGCACTCACTCTTTTCAAGGCTAATGCTAGCAGGACTCAAATGACATCCCAAAGAGAAAACAGTCTGATAGCCTACGACACAACTGGCAGCCTCAGGTTATAAAAGGCTCCAGGGACCAAACTGATGGTGACACAGGATTAAAAATTGCTCATTCTTTTACAAGGCCAAAAACCTTATTAGCTAACTGATAACATCTACTACAAACTGGTCTCTTGCAATTAACAAATACATATTAATGTATTCTGAACTGCAGCTGTCACCAGAAAACCCACTTGAACTCAGAGAATCACCGTCATTATAGAATTCACAGTGAGGGGAGTTACTTTGGTAATTTTTAGAAGAAAAATGTTAGAAGATACACTACAGTGCCACAAATGACATTCAGATTACGAAGTGCATTATTTGCTAATATTTCTAAAAATATCTGAAGCACTACGGTGTAAATGAGCCTGTAGACAGTTTTACATTGTCTCTGCAGGACTTAATGAAAAAATACTCAGCATCTTCTAAAAGCCAAAAAGGGACTGCAAATATGTTCAAGGTTGCCTGAACTGCAGTTCCTTATGGTCAGAACAATTCCACAACTGTTAGACATTGTATTAGTCTGTCATTATCTTCACTTTGGAATTAATTTTCACCTTACATATGTGGCAAAAGGACAGAGGAGCAAAAGACAGCAGGAGTTTCTTCCAATTATGTAGAGTTAGTTCACAGAGCTTGTCAGATCCCAGAAACTACTGGACTACTGGATCTATTTTCTTAAAACTTCAGAAATCTTAAATCTTTACTTTTTACCTAAGAAAACTTAAATTTTTACTTTTCCTACTTAAAATACTTTTGTCAAAATGAGTGGTTGAGTCACCACCCCTGGAGGTATTTAAAACACATTTAGATGTAGAGCTTAGTGATATGGTTTAGTGGAGGACTTGTTAGTG
Organism: Nettapus auritus; assembly: GCA_011076525.1. Classification (NCBI taxonomy): domain Eukaryota; kingdom Metazoa; phylum Chordata; class Aves; order Anseriformes; family Anatidae; genus Nettapus; species Nettapus auritus. The sequence goes on from CM021766.1 coordinate 145,666,972, forward strand.
TTAGGTCAGAGGTTGGATTAGGAGCTATCTTCCAACCTAGATGATTCCGTGATTCTATATCTCAATGGGAAAGCTACCAAATATTCCTTTTAGAGTCTACTTACTAAGCCCTAAATTATTTTCTGACTTTGTTCATACTTCTCACAACCATTGAGATACACTGAGACCAACTCATTCTCTACCAGCATGGAGCCTCGAGTTGGTAAAGAGGATCCCAAGCACCTTTTATAAATTCTGTGCTAGCAGGACTGAAAGAGCTGATGAAAGCAGCAGAATATTTGTAGGTACTAGATACTTCACAATAAACCTAGAGGAACCAAACAACAAAAATCAGTCTCCGACAAAAATAAAGTGAAGGACCAGGGTACTCACTCAGTTTTCTGAACAACAGGAAAACTTCCTAGTCGCACATAAGAGCTCTGAATTCCATTTTCCTTCATTCCAAAGATCTGTTTCACGCTGAACGAATCCATCAGGTCAAATCCTGTCCATATCAGAAGTACAAATACAAGGCATTGATCAGGCTGCTATATACACAAAGGAGAGCAGTGGGGAATGTCTCTAACTGTACTTGAGTTATTTTAGCCCATGGATGTAGCACTTCAGAGATTAACCTTGTTGCTGGGAAAAGCCAGAACAAAATTCTCACGTGGCCTAATCTGTTTAGCCCAAAATCTCAAATCCAAACTCAAAGTCAAAACGTAACAAGTCTTGGAGAAATAAGAATAAAGTTTGCCAGATATCAACGGTTATTGTTTGCACCGCCACAGCACCTCAAAAATACTGTATAATTCATTAATCCCTGTAAGATAAGGTTTAAAAATGCATGTGCACAGACTGAAATACTTACTGAAAACTGCTAGTCCAAGACACTTGTCTGTATACACTTTTCTTATAATTTTAATACAACCTAGTCCAATCAACTCATCATTACTATGAGTGGTTAATCTGGACTGCAGACACTTGTGTCAAGCTTCTGACTTTGTTCTGACAAGGCTTATTAGCTCAAATATAAGTCGTTTATGTGGGTCTATGCATCTCCAGCACCGATGTGGTCCCAGCCACAAAGAGCCCATGATTTTGTGACACAAAGTCCCAGGTATTAAACTCTGTCAGGGACAAAGGGGGTACAACTGTGCCATGCTCCTGAGTGCATCTAGATCATTAAGCTGCAGTGATGTGTGGATTCAACTATCCTGATTTTAGCTCCAAAATACCTGCATAGGATGCACATCCAAACTAATTGCTGCTCTCAGAATCAAACATACTGTGGAGTTACAGGAAAATACAGTGCAAAAGCCAGGCTGAGTGCCTTAGGAAAGCCTGAGTATTGGAACAGGCTGCCCAGAGGCTGTGGAGTCTCCCTCCTTGGAGATCCTCAGAAGCTGCCTAGACACGGTCCTGGGCCACCCTGCTTGAGCAGAGGGTTGGAGCAGATGACTGGAGGCCCCTCCCAACCTCAGCCATTCTGTGATGCTGCGATTCTGTGTCTTAAAACAGAACCTACATCTTTGTTTTGGCTATTCCAGCATCTTCTTCCCTTCTCACACACAGGACTGCACATATACTATACCGTGGATGTATTCCAACACATGAAACTGGTGACATTAGAACAGCTTATTCTGGTAAATTGATTTTAAACTATGACAGGGGTTTCAACTTTATTCAATTAGTGAGCTCCTAAATCCTTTTCAGAATTGACCAACATTTTTGTGTGGTGAACTTAAGCCTTAAAACTCTTGGGCTTCTTAGTTCCCTTTGTGAATCTTTTCCACTGAAAGCCACAGCAGGACCTCAAAACTGCTGCAATAGGAAAAGGCACCCACTTAATGATATCATTTTTCAAATTTATAGGAATAAATAGCTGCAAAAAAAATGTGTGGTCCAGCCTCAAGGTAGATCAAGATGTGACAGCAGACAGCAAATAAAGCACAAAACTTCTGACATGGAGCTTTTTCTAAAGAAATTGCTTTTTTTTCTGAAGAAATATAATCTTAATTGTTTGCAAAGACAGAAATGGTTGCCTGGTGCCAAGTTGAGGCCCTTTGTATTACAGTAACTTTCTTGGCTGTCAACAGCTTTTCCCTCCTGCCCACTCTATTTTCAGCTATTACTGGACTTTCAGGAGGGCAAATAGGCAGTTAAGATGCTCCAGGGCCTCATGGCTCCCCCTCATAATCACCTCTGCAGCAATGCTAGTGATACACCCTTCTGACATGCAGTAATCAGCCATGATTGCAGCTATAAATCGCAGCAAATAGAGCCTACCAGAACACAAGAGCTCCCTGGTGGCTATCATATGAAAAACGGTACGAGTCACCCATATAAACCCTCCCGTAGCTCATTTCGCCATACAATACATACACTTCATCTACACCAGCTGCAGAAAAGTAAGGATGGCTGTTGAGCTTTGCTGGTAAGAGCCCGTACTGGCAGGCCAGGAAAATTGTTCACCATTCACAGGAGCTAAGGTGTGAATGAATAAGGCTGAAAAGCTGCCCAAGTCATGTCACAGTGCCAAGTCACAAGACCATAGAAGCCATGGAGAATTGCTCAGCCCATGGAGCTTTTAAGGCTGAACGTTGCTCAGGTACATGAGTACAAGGTACAGTGACAAGGACTTCCTGCTAAGATAGCTCAGACCCAAACTTAGTCTCATCTTTATCTAATAAGTTAACATTCACATCACGAGCAACTCTTGTGGTATGCACACTAGCATGTTTTTATAGTGGATATAAGCCAAGAGTCAGTTTTATTCCATCTCTCTTTTTATGATTCCTAAACAACACAATGAAGCACTAACAAGGCTATTAGGACTATTTGCAAGCAGAACTCACTGTACTGAGGACAGGTCACATACAACTTATATTGTCTACCTGCATTCATGATTGATTAAATCACACTGGTAAATCACTACACCTTTTTTCGTATTCAGGCTGTGGATTGACAACTTGCAAATTTCTTGATATTTTAATTTAGAAATGAATGAGGGTTGTTCTTTGAAAATTTAAAGTACCTTATAGTCTCATGGAAAAGTTGAGCCCTAGATGTGTCAGAGTGCACACCCAAAACCAGAAAATGCTTTTGTCTTAATTACACCATGATTTTCCTGTGTATCAAATCCAGGTATTGCATCTAATTTCCTTAGGGAGAGCTATGAAACAAATTCATGTTCTCAGAGCACTTCACACGGAGCACTTCATCTGGCTAAGGGTCAGTTCTTTAGACAGAGTGATAACTGATTCTTAGTAATAGATTCATAAATAGATTCTCAGTTAGGCAAAGAGGGTTGAATATATGCACTTCTAGGGAAAGATTCATCTCATGCTAAAACAGATGCTGAAAGTGCATGCTTGTCTCCATTGACATAAAGAGAGCTTAGGATGCATAGACTGCATGCTAAACCTCACCTAGTAAAGGTCTGTAGCTGGTGAGATTACTCACACTCTTAGATATTTCATTGCCAACCAAAGCTGAGGAGGTAATGGACACTTCAATTGTCCATTAGCTCAAGGATTTCAGTAACATTACAGAAAATACAGCATCAGGCCATGCACTAAACAAAGAACTGTGTGACGAGAATGAGGCACACCTCGTCTAATTTTAGGTGTCCAAAATGGCAGACTTCTGATGTATGTAGGTTGCCTAAGTTTCCTTGTGGGTCAGCAAAGCAGAGAAATACAGAAGTATCTAGGTAGGTGACTCATCACATCTGTCTTGGACCTATGTAAAGACAAGCCAAATGACTATTTGGCAGTGCCTATCTTCTTCCATTCACTAGAATGGAAGTTCATACAGACCATAATTTTCAGACCAATGAAGTGATGTGAGATATATTCCACCCATTGGACATACTATCATTTTTTTTTTTTTTTTTTTTTTTTTTGCACTGAATGAAGCAGAAATCAAGAGGAAAAAATGTTAAATAATCACACATAACTTACACTTATATTGTTTCATTTGAATTCAGGATTGAATAAATGTTGCAGATTTTAAAATCAGAAGAGCAGTATCTTGAGTTTGCTATCTCGACCATTTACAGTATCTCCTTATAACAGTTTATCCTGACCATTTAAGCATCTCTTTAAAAGGGTACTGTACCATTTCTAAGTGGGAGAAGAAAAAAACAAACCCCAAATATTGTCAGTTGAGTTGAGAGATTAGTCTGGGCAGACTGCTCAGGTGAGACTGGAAACAAGACATGAGGAGAGTCCCAGACTAATTTGTGCTTGAAAGTAACCTCCAAGATTATTCTAGTTGAAGGAAAATAAAACATATATAGTCTTAATTTTTATTTTATTTTATTTTTTTTATTTCATGTGCCTGGAAGCCCTGGATTGAGTATGTTTTTCCCTTGTTGACTTCAGGACTAGGACTGGGATTGTGAGGGAACCAGTGTGAGGCTTTTGATTTAGTATTGAATATCAATGTTAACTTAAAAAATAAGTGATGATATAATAATTTCTCAAACACTTGAACAGGAGCTTACACCTGACATTACCCGCTAACAGTGCAGTGGAAACAGATCACTTAGATCTTTCCCCAAATGTCTCATTGCCCATTTAGTCTGTTGTACTACATTTCTGGGCTAGAGTGACAGCAGAAATTTGGGCTGTACATTAGTTTTCCACCATCAAGGACAAAGCGCGTTGTCACTGCCAATGAGTGGCATTGAGTGGAGTCATCCTTGGATCCAAGAAAATTCACAGATGTCTCCAACTCCAACAAGCCAAATGTGGGAAAACAGGAGTTTGAGAGTTGGGCTACGGTTAGAAGACACAAATCAAATGCTGTCTGAGGGCTACAGGGAAAATGAGGTCCTACACATAGCTTTCCAGTCCTCTCCAAAAATGAAGTGGAAGAAACATATCTAGCTGAATTAGCAGGGACAAAGCTACTGTTACCGAGCCATTGCACCACGCTCCAGCATAGCATGAAAGGGGGGAAGTTTTCTGTCCTCAGGTGGTGCTTTGCTTGAAAAGGTGGTTTTTTTTGTTTTTTTTTTTGTGTGTGTGTGTGTGTGTGTGTGTACGTGTGTGTGTGTGTAAAAGGACAGGTGTGTTTTCCCAGATGGCTTATAAATTATTTAATCAGTAATGCCATAAATATGACAATTAATAAAATGAATAATACTCTTTGATCATAAGCTTCCTATTTCATTATGACTACTAAAACAATATGGGGCCACTGAAACCCTCTAACCTAATTACATCTCCTGAAAAGCAGCGCACCCTAGTCCGTTAACATTAAAATTAAAACAGTGACCTGAAAGAGAAGCCTAGATTCCTAACAGCATACTTGGCTTGAAAAGCAATTTCTTATGCACTGCTCTACTGATCAAATCAGCCGAATGTATCTTTACTTGGAAGTAATAGCCCCTTACAGGAAGCAGCTCATTTTCCCAGAACTGGAAAGTAGGCTGCCTGTTGCAGGGAAAAGATTGGTAAAACTTGGCACTAGACAATTTCTACATCGTCTACCTCTAACATTCAACAGATTCTCTTTTACAGGAAGGATGTCCACATTGCACTCTGCCACACTCTAAAGAGGGCCCAAAGGATGATCAAAGAGCTCTGTCTCGCAGTCCCACAATGTGTTTTTTGTTTTATTGTTTGTTTGTTTCAAAATAATTATTTCAAGATCAGGCTGAAGGGGTCATAGTTGGTTCCCATGAGCATGAGCTGGATTTCTGCTTGATTCCATTAAGACTCTGTATTAGGAGGCAGGGGGTGTCACAAAAAAAACAGTACCAAAACCCAGAAAAACAAAGCAACAGCAAGAAGTTTTAATAGCCAGAAACAAAGCAGTGTGCACATTTGGAAAGTCTTCTCAAAGTAGAAGAGAGCCATTAGCTTCTTATTTTATCTGAAGAAACTTTCTAAGAAAAGGCTCCTGCTTTGCATTCCCGCATTCCCAAGGAGCTCAAGGTAACACTTGCAGGAGGGCCTCTGGGCTGCTTCTAATTCTAAACGTTTCTGGTGGGCGATATGGAAAGCATGTGAGAAAGGAATCTGGAAAGGCACCAGGCATTGGAGCCTCAGGTGATGTGTCTGGACTACATTTATCACAGAGGATTTCCAGCCACAAGCACTAACATAAAACAAAGTGGTGTTTGCAGGAAATGCTCCATACGCTGGTCTTAGTTAAACTTCAAACTGAATTATCAGCCTTGTCAAGACACTGATAGAGTACTGCCAAGTGCCAAGGTCAAGGGAGGTTGTCATCAGCTACTGCTCCTCTGACACTTCTGAAAATGGCAATCTGTAGTGACTGTGATAAGACAGCATGTTACTTTCACTAGTGGAGGTCAATGGCAGTAAACTTTCTGGTACAGAAGTATATAAATTTATAGGAATAATAGTGTCACCTGGGAGTCTTTCAGAAAATACAAGATTTTATCATTTTTCTTCTCTAACATTTCTTCATTCTTGAAAGTTAAGTTTATGTGGTTTGCCTGTGCTTACAAGGAAGAGCCTGCATATTCGCTAGAATATTGTTTTCTGCTAATATATTCAGGGGAAAAGGAGAAGAAGAAGGAGAAGGAGGAGGAGAAGGAAAAAGAGAAAGGAAAGGAAAGGAAAGGAAAGGAAAGGAAAGGAAAGGAAAGGAGAGGAAAGGAAAGGAAAGGAAAGGAAAGGAAAGGAAAGGAAAGGAAAAAAAGTTACCGTGCCCTATTCTGAAGTTCAGTGATGCATTTTTAGCCAGCTGTTTCTGGCAATTAGCTACTTGAAGTCAGTGTAGATGAGGGTTATGATTTTTCTTTTACTGTATCTAAACCCCTAGCATCCTTGTCTTCCAAAATACTCTAGGCTGAAAACAGTCCCTTCTGGACAGTGAAGATGTGTCGCAGTCCAGAACTGGGACAGAAGTAAGTGTCCAAAGACTAAAGGGGAAACCTACTGCTTTACTAAACGTGTTGCAGTTATTGTTATAGTAGCCATCATCTGCTACAGTGTTTTTGCTGTTCCTGACATTCCTTCCATCACAGGAAAGGAAATTCTGGCAAGAGCTGACAGAACCTTAGATAATTAGGGATATTTTTAGGGATAACTGAATTCTCCATCTCCAATTCCACTACTTTAAAATTACCCATATCCATAACAGTGCATCAGTGCCCTAATCACTGAGCACTAAGAAGTAGTATTTAGGAGGGGTGGTGTTGTGCATTGATGTTATTACAGAATCATGCAATGGTTTGAGTTGGCTAGAATCACCTCTCTTGACCTGATGGCCACGCTGCTCTTGATGCAGCCCAGGATATGGTTGGCTTTTTGGGCTGAAAGCACACATTGTTGGCTGATGTCCAATTTTTATTCACCATTACCCTCAGGTCTTTTCCTGGAAAAGCTTTCCGGCTGTCAACACGGAAGTGATTTCCAAAGACTTACAATAGATAAGAATTCTATCTTCTTGCCCTGTTTTATTCCCCAGTAGTTCACCTCTCCAGCACAACAAAAGAAAGCAGCATCTTATATTCTGCACAGATATTTCATCCCACATCCAGCATTCCCAGCTCAACAGTTTGATTCAAAAGCAGCATCCAGCAGCTGTTATCTGACTTATTCCCAGAGCATTAAGGACTGCACCTGAGGAGGAGTAAGCCAGAGAGATTTACTCCCTGCCCACAAACCCTGCGTGAAGCAGTGTGGTGAGCAAATGGGTTGTATGAGTCCTTAAAATTAATCTGCTACATTTAAAAGCAGATTGTAAGAGAATTTTGGAACTACACAATTCTCCAAAGCCTATATATTAAAGGGCCTCAAGAGTGTTTTAAAGAAGTTCTTGCTATTAACCAATTGCCCTTTGTTTCCACAGATGCTACAGCTGAGATTTAAGCAGCACTTCATGACTATCTGACTCTCTTCCCATGAGATCCACTGGAATTTTAATATGGCCTCAGTGGGAAGAGCAGGTAAGAGCTTAAGCTTCTACTGAGGCACTGTTGAAGCAGAAGGAACAGCTCTTACAGTATGTAGAAGTTATTTCAGTGAGTATCTTCCACGTGATACTCCAGAAGGTATCTTAGAGGATATTCTAGATGGTCTCAGTTTTATAACCATAATAAAGCAGATGTACCCAGATATATGTTTCCACCACTCAGGCTGCTGGTTTACTGGTCCAGGTTTGCTTTCTATGCATCACAACACTGGGAGAGACAATTTCTACTTTTTGCTTTTGCCCAGCAAAGCAGCAAGCCACAACAGTCCCGTGCAGATGCCAAAGTGAACTCAACCTCAGCTTGTGCTTCAGTCCACATTTGGGATTACCAGAAGGAGAAATTGTCTGAGGGATATCACATTGTTTTACTTCAAAAAGGAGCAAGCATGGGGAAGCAGCGAGGCAGGTAAGCAGGCAGTCACCGGGCTGAACTACAGGGCTACTCTTTTGCAAACATCAGCCTAAAGCTTTACTCAAAAAAACAGGGACCAGAAACAATCACTTCATGCCTTTTCACAGGAAGGGAAAGATAACCTTTCAGGAAAGATAAGAGGGTCATAAAATGAGTAAGAAAATGAGACCAAAGAGGCAGTACCTGAGAGAGAAAGAAAGAGGTCAAAGTCATAAGCAAGTAGGTGAATACACAGATACAGACAGACACACCTGGAAGAATCTAACCCACAGCCTGTTGTAAGAGCAGGAAATAAATACATCTACAACAGCTGTCTCTAAGGCAGCACCTTTCAGCACCTGATCTCATGTTAATAACATGCCACTTTATTTGATGCACTGTTCTGTTTGTCTACACCAGCCCACTCATCCTCTCTCATCTATTCTGTTTTTGGACAGCGGCAAGTGGCATACTGAACACCACTGAAAGCTGGTCTTGACACTGAACTTGTTGCCTCACTGCTGAAGGCTTTTCTGTGTAGAAGTCATTCTACATTTTCTTGATGATGGACATTTGGCTTACTGCCATGGGCCCTCTTTCAGCTCCTTTCCTGCTCCAGTGATTTACAAGATTAAACAGGGGTTCATTATTCCTTTGATGTCCTTGTATGCCAGATAGGCTTGCACCAGCTGAACATAGCAGGACTATTTGTATTAAGTTCTGATTTTAATTAGTTCCTTTATTTTGAAGCCCTCCTTTGAGTTCCTCTGGAGCTGAGGTGCCCTGTGTTCCTCTGGAAATCCATAAAGTGGACTAACCGCAGGGTAACCACTTGGGTTAGCAACAGGGAGGGGAGGACTCCACACTCCTTTGAATAAAGGTTTTGCTGGCAGCACAGTGGACCCAGGAGGACTCTGCATATAGCTGAAAAGATCGACAGCATCTAAGTGCTTATGAGAGTGGAAGGACTGATGAACTCAGTGTTACCAGCAACAATTCCTACTCTTTGCTTGTGCAAAAGACTTCCAGGGTTTTCAGGCTATGAAGAGATATCTGAGCAAACATATTTTACTAATGTATGACCTGCTAGATTCTCTTTGCAGTTCTACTTTCAGAGCTATATGAAAACCTCATCAACAGGTTATTCATGAAAGTAAAAGTATTCCCATTAATTTTAGGTGCTATGAGCAATTCCTAATACGACTGCAGCTAGGGACCTCTCTCTAAGAGACTCTCCTTGTTGCTTTGTGCCAGATGATGAGTACCAAACAAATTAAACCTGTAGGTAATCCCCAAACTAACCACAGCAGTCACTGGAGACCATCTGCATCAGACAGGCTGATTTATCTCCAAACATCAGGAGGAGGTTCTTGAAATTGTATATACACCTTTTTCCCATCTGATGTGCACAATGGCCAAAATACTTGCAGTGACAAATCTAGGAGATGCTTTTTCCAGTCCCTTCTTTTGCAGCAATCTCTTTCTGAAGTAGGATTAATCAAAACTATCTGGACCGAGAAATATCTGGCAGGTACCTCACCATTCTCCAAACTATTAATCTTTTTATAGCCAATGGGTTGGTTGCTTGTTGGGCTATGAAGAGGCAGAAATTGAATTTATTTCTCTTTTATCAACCTCAAATACACTGCAGTAAGAAAAAGTCCTGGCTTGTTTAACTTCTGGGAGAAAGCAAATGCTACTACTTTAAAAACAATAATAACAAGAAAAACACAACAACCTTTGGGATAGATAGTTTTTTAAATATGCAGATATCTGAATATTTCAAGTGCATATTTCTGTGCATGGTTAACCCATGTAAGTATTTAATGTGAATGCAGAAGTCAAAATTAGTTACTGCTGGGATTCAGACCAGAGAAAGGCTTTCATGAGGACTGCTCAGCTTTTACCAAATATTCCAATTTTTCTTCCTTCTTTTTCTTTCTTTTCCTGGAAGAAAAATTTAAAGGAATTTCAGCATTTGTTCTCCATCTTTCCTGATGTCTTTGAGCAGCTATGCTGGGCTACCTCCTCCAGCATGGATCCAAAGCCTAGCACTGCTCAGGTCACAGTATGAAAAGTCCACTGAGATCCATGATGTTGGGTAATAGCTACAACTGTGAAAATATTAGGAAAAAAAAAAAAAAAAAAAAAAAAAAAAAAAAAAGTTCAAAACATGGGGTTTTAATTCAAAAAATTCCTGAACCCAGCTCTGTTGGGGGCAGTGTGATGATGTATAATCTGCAGGATGCTTTTGTTCATAAGCCCAAGTTAAACCACCACAGGTCCCCATCCTGGGTAACTGGGGGATCTGGATACTAGACATGCCATGGTGTACACCTAACACACAGGTTAGGGCTATCCCATAGGACTGTAGTGGCTGCAGTTACAACTCACAGATTATTATTTAAGCAATCATTTGCTTACTTGAGCTGTTTTTCTTGGAGTTACTGGGTACTAAAATGTCCATGAACAGTGGTGAGTCAATTGGTGACTTCTGAAAACCTTCAAAGTTCTTTTAACTGTGATAACTAGGCTATATTGTTGAGATTAGCTATTTTACAGTCCATAGCCTCCTGGAAAGCAAAGTTGAAAGTGACTTCCTAAGATTACCTCCACAGATATCCCATCTACCACCCTAGAGGACAAATCCAGCTCACATAAGCCCATCCCACTTCTCCAGCTCACAAGACAGTGACTTTTGAGCAACAGCTGCTACTTTTCCTGCTTACTTCTCGTGGATACACAGCAGCTATGCCAGATACATTTGTCCTAGGAGTCAGGCTTCAAATCCACCTCTCCAGATTCTTCTAGAATGGAGATCATAGAATCATAGAAGCATTCAGGTTGGAAGAGGCCTCTAAGATCATCTGGTCCAACCTTTAACTTAAAGTCCACCACTAGATCATGCTACTGAATTATAAATCTACACATTTATTGAAGACCTCCAGGGATGATCATTAGCACTTAAGGCAGTGCTGATCACACTTTACCAAATTATATAGGGGGAACTTTGTAGGAAAAGTTGGGGGGAAGGAAAGGTTGAGAGGAAGGAAGGAAGGAAGAAGCTCTTGGCCTCCTCCCCGCTATCATTGCCTCATGGGTGGTTATTGAAAAATTTGACAGCAAAGTGACTGCACCAAGGCACAGGAAAGCTCTATCCTTCTCCCTCATCTCTCATTGCTACCTCCAGTCTTGTACATATGGTTATGCCACTGTGGACTGAGTGGTTGGTGTCTACACAAATAGCCAGCTTCAAGTTTGCTGCAAAACTGTGTGCATCTACTGTCTGAAGTCAGTGATCCACTACGGAGCTCTGCAGCTATTCCTGGATTCACCACTCGCCTCTCAGGGGATTCTCAAGGAGACTTTGAGATGGATGATGCAGTGTACCAAGTGCAAAGGGAGGGCAAGATGCCCACCACGCTGTGACAAGAGCACTTTTGCCCCCTGAGGGACATCGGTCTAACATTCTCCTTCTGCAGGTTCAATAGCCTGGATGCTCCAGTTCTCTCCTGCTACCACATGTTTTAATATAAAAAATATAAATAGTCCCAGGAATATTGTAATTAGCTGGTTAGTCACTGGCATCTCTGGAATGCAGACCCTGTACGGCAAACCACAGGACACTGGAGACATGCTGACAGTTAAACACAGCCATTACAGTCTATAATTGTAGGCTACTAGTTTTACAGCCAGTGTCTCTATAGTAGAATGCTCAAATGTCTTTTACAGAGCTACAGAAAAACACAGAGATCATAAATATGCTGGCATTTTCCTCATCTGCACATGAAGGTTTCAGAGATGGGGAAGAGAGGTAGACTGCTGAGGTCAGTCCGTGGCACAACCCCTAATGTAATTTCTGCTGTTCTTCATACCATGGCCTTTGTGACTACTTGGGAGACAAAGTCAGGGCTTTGATGTTTCCTCCTAGCCCCATTAACACCATCCAGTGTGGCTTGTATGTGATGCATAATGTTATGCAGCGGTTGGAAGCATCCCTCCCCAGGGTTAATTTTAAGTCATTCCTTACATCTGTGGCAGATTCACTCTGAAAATAGGAACCAGCATCTGCTGAGATGTGCTATCTCCTCTGGTGGGCAATGTCGAAGACCAGAGTTCAGCTCATTTTTACATCTAGGGATCATGCAGATTTCTGCAACCAAATCCCATGTCCTGCAGGTCTAGTTTAATAGACAAATAATTCAAATGTGAAGTTTTAAAACCTCACGAAGTATAACTCATTTTTCAATAGCTTGATAATTCATGTGTTATTTCAATGTAATATAACGGTTCATAAAACTGCACAAGGGGTACATCTTCAGGGTGCAAAATGTTATCATTGTGTTTTCCTGCCTGGTCACGATTCGTAGTAGGCTATGATCCCTTGTTAAATAGTGATGGGACCAAAATAACAATATAGAAATATAAGAGAGATTAAGTATTACAACTGTGGTTTTATTTTGAATATTTCAGAACAGATGAGCTAAACCCTCTTCTGTTTTCTTTTTCCTTCTTGATAAAAAAAAAAAAAAAAAAAAACCAACCAAAAAAAAAATCATGGTACCCACAAGGAAAGAAATTCATTTTAAGTATCATTAAGCATTGCTTTAAAATATCAGACTTTCTGGAAGAGAAACAGTGTTTATCCTTGTATCTTAACCAGATTTCTCTCTTTTCTTCAGAATTCCCAGTGTGATTTCTAATGCATGCGGAAACATTTATATTCAGAATTTACGTGTTATGAACTGCTCAGCAGATGCTGCTTCACTTCGCTGCCAAAATTTGTATCAGTAGTACAGCAAAGCTTCCTATATATCCTTACCTCATGCAATCATATTTCACTGTGGCAACCCTTACTGGATGCTACAGCTTGTGATTTTTCATTTAAATACTGTGATACCAGAGTGTCAACGTACAGCCCTCTGCTATGAGAAGCAGCCCTGTCCATTGCTGTTTATTTGTCTCCATTACTACTACTTCACAGCTGGTTCCAGGACTTTGTATCTCTGACAGTCTGAAGCATTCTTCTAATGCCTTACCTGAATGCTTTTCTTAAACAGCTGATACCCATTTTTTCTGATACTCTTTGTTCTTTAGCTTGAGTGATTCCCCTATCTCCCTCCAGCTATTCCCCTGATCTATTTGTGGAAGGCAGTCACATCTACCCCTTCCACCTGCATGCTGCAGTTTTGCAATCTCCTGTTGAAAATAGGCTCTCTGGCTCCTGAACACAATATTACCTCCTTGAGACCAAACCCATCTTTCCTGACCATTGAAATCCAAGCACACTTTTCTAGATAAGCTACAACCAAAATCCTGTCCATTAACATGAATTCCTCTCCATCTCTACAAGACCTGCTTTGTCCTATCCAGTAATGACCATTGCCTTCTTCTCCAGCTGTACAGCACTGTGGCTTACAACCATCTGCTAAGATGCCATCAAAAATGAGGGTTTATGGCACAGATTCCTGGTCCTTATCCCTAAGTCCCATTACACATCCTTTGAACAAATTGTCCTAACTCAGTTGGAAAAACTCCCAAGCTTTTGAGGCAAACCAGTTTCTCCTGCATGATAGCTTGATCCTAATTTATATTGTGGATATTCACAGAGAACAGATTAGACCTAAAACTGGACCTGAGGAGGTCCATCACTGTCTACCCTTGGGCTTGTAATTCCCTTTCCTAGAAACTCCATCATTACTTCCCTGCTAGCCAGTTTCTGTCTCATCTTACAACTTTTATTAATATCTATCCTTTTTAATTTTAGCAATTATTTTCAGTACAGTACTCTGGCAAATGCTTGCTGAAGTTCAGATAGATGAGATTAGCTTAGTTCTGTTCGTCTAAAGAAAAATAATCACCTGTCTTTTGAGGGTAAAGTATCAGTTTAGTCTGCTGGTTCTCTTCCAGCTCATAGCATCCTTTTTCATGCAGTTATTCACTTGGTTGTGCATGGGCCATGCTCTCACCTGCACCCCTACCCTCAGCCTCAGCCCTAACAAAATTGCACACATCTTCCACTGCTCAGTCACACCCCTGGCTCCCTTCATCTCACAAAGTTTGTCCTTTTATAGCTCATCTATCATCTAGCCTTTATGTTTATTTTTGCTAATCCAGAGTGACTCAAATCACTCAGCTAACTGCAATCACACACTTAGAGGTCGCTGGTCGTGTTATTTTGTGTACGTAGGTATGGTATATGGGAAAGGGCTGGCATTGGTGATGCTCTGTGTGAAACAATTGCCTGTCACATCTGCTGATGCATTTCACCCAATAAAAAGACAAGAAAGAAAATACCCAGAAAGACTTTTCTCCCTCTTACCTCCAGTTCTGTCACGTTATCCCTGTCTGAGAGAGGAAAGAAGTGTTTTCTGTGAGAAGCCTTTTAATACAACCTAAATACAACCCTAAAATGAGGTTAGCTGCAACATCCACCCTATGGGGCTCCACTTTTTGTCAGCCTAGAAACAAGCTTGTGCAGGATGCAGCTGCGAATTGCCATGCTAGGAGCCTGCAGGCAAGTACCAATTTGGGCTATCATCAAGCTTCCAAGTGGAGTGGAAGACACAGGTATTAACTGAAAAGCCTTTAATAGTTGAGGACTAGTTGGCAGAGGAACAGCCTTCCCCTCTGTGCTATCAGTGGTGAATCCACAGAAACCCCAGAGCTCAGGCGTGAGGAGCAGGTGGAAGGCTGCTCCTCGAAACTGCAGTGCAGTCCTTTCAGCAGCAACTAGCAGCACAAAACATTATTTCAGAAAAGGAAATTCAGCGGTCTAAGCCAACAGAAATTTTCCAATTACTTTAGCTGAGAGAATGCAACAATATTCTGCTGGAATTGGACCCAAGAGCCTGCAGTCTTCTGAAACTATCACAGTGTATGTAGGGAGTACATAAGTCAGCATTTTGGTCCCACACTGATCCATCTCCAGCAGTACAACGACCCTTAGACCCTTTTAAGTCAAATATTACAATAACCTTTTTATTAAGCCACTCCATACGATGAGCCTTTGTGCTTTAATGGTGAACAGAGGATCCCCGGGTCCAGTAAATGCCTGCACCATGCTATCTATCCAACCAGGAGAACAGACACCTTGCAACAAATAAAATTCTGATTAGATATTAGGGGAAAAAAAAAAAAAAAAAAAAAAAAACAATGTGATCACATCCAAACTGGAACAGGGGCCTAGAGGATTCATGGAAAGTGTGTCTTTGAAGATACTCAAAACTCAACTGTACCAGGCCCCAAAAAAACTGTTAATTTCAAAGAGAACCTTGAAGTTCGGTCCCACTTCCAGCAGAAGGCTGGACCAGATGACTTCCATTGTTTACTTCCAACCTGAACTAGTCTACAGTTAAAAGACAGAAACTTTTCAGAAGAGCATAGGTATCTACATATAAAAATGTGCATGTATTTAAAACTGTACACCTCACTGTACTCAATACTCTTGCATTGGACCTGAAGTGAAACACGTGTCCTTTACACTTCGTATCAGATTTATTTTTGAAATTAAATGAATAAAGTGTATCAATTAGCACATGAATTAAAATTCTACTCTGATAAACAGACTAGACATAGGCAGCTATTTGCAATACCAGCCTTCTGGAAAGCATCATGTAGAAGATGGTCGTGTGAGAGGGACACAATCCTCCTATTCATTTTGGAACTTCCACCACAAATAGGTTCCTTCAGAATCAGTATGGTTATCTGTTGAATAGCTCTACTGTTTGCACAGCCTGGGAGGATTGTCAGAATAAGTTGACACAGTTGACACAAGACCTAGAAGTGGACTGCAGTTGAGATTGGGTGTATAGGGACTATGGGGTTATGTCTGAAAACCAGAAAAGGTGCTACCACTCAGCATCATCACAGGCCTAGGTGAAGCCAAACTGCAGCCAAAATAAGCTGCCTACAGATACCACAGTTGAACTGATATTTTGTGCAGGCAGTGCAAGTCTCCCAGTGAAAAAAACTCTTAATGTGTAGTAGAGCTGTCAGACCTTTACCATTTTGACTCATAATCAAGCTGCAGAAGAGCCTCCTGTCTCTCACTGCAGATTTTGGGTCAATCAGAGATATTCACAGCACATCCTTGCTGCACAGGTTGTCTCTGCCAACAGCTCAAACAGTCTTGGGTGGGTAGAAAAGAAGCACAGCCCCAGAATATGTCTGGCAAATTAAGTCCTTCATCTGCCTGGAAGGATGTATCAGAACCCATGGAAAACCAAATCTGCTTTCCTCTTGATTTCTCACTAGTGTTTCAGATGAGGTGGTTCTTCTTGTGACTCTCTCTCTCTCTTCTTTCTTACATACACATATATAACCTGATCGTCAATGGTAATTGCCAATGGTCGTGGACATCCCACAATAATCACAGACCAAATAAATGGACATTCATACTCACCAAACGATGACTGATTAAAAAAAAAAAAAAAAAAAAAAAAAAAAATAAGCTCATGATAAATTTTCTGTCTATGGTCAATAGATAACTCTTTTCCAGCCCTACAGTTTCTAGAATAGTTCTCCATCACTGAATGTGTAAGATTAAGAAAATGCCAGCTAAACTGTGTAACAGATAAGAACGTCACACCAGAAATGTATAATTCTATTTTTTCAACCCCCAACTTACAGCAGAAAAGTATGTCTCTTTACCTGGAATCTCATCAGTGTCTCCGTTGGTATGCTTGAATCGATCTCCTTCCACACGGACATTTGGACACAGAACATCTGAAAAAGCGAAAGAACCAGTACAAAATTATCACAGGTAAATACATCATTTTGTAAGCTATGGAACTAACAAAACCTGAGTTCCTGGGATTTGTCCACTTCCATGTGGTCCCACTGCAAAAATTATGTTTCCTGTCTCTCTCTACACACCCTGCATTCCCTTCCCCTATCCTATCCCTTAACCACAGACTAGGCAAGAGACCAAACACACTACATCTGGTTTTGAGCTACATTTTTCTTGACTGGCCAACCAAGAAGCCCAACAGAGCCTTCCCCACAGCTAGGTCATTACTTTGGTTTTCTTTCATTGCTCCATAAATCTGCATGGAAGACACAAAAACTTGAGAACATTTAAAATATGATTACACTGTCAGATCTAGTGGGAAGGCCCAGTTCATATTGGGCTGCTACTCAAAATTTTCAGGTAGATAGAACAGTTCCTACTCAAAAATAAATAAATAAATAAACCCAAAACAGAAACAAGACGGGAAGCAGAATCTGGAGCACAGAATGATGAACTGACTTTGGTTGTGAAAAGGTCCCATAAGAGGCCAGTGTCGGAGACAAAGTGACGCCCACTCTCAGGTATCTTACCAAAATGTGTGTGGTTCCCCTGTCAACACTGCTCTAGGGCCATGCCTCTTTATGTGTCTGTTCTCCTTGAGTTTGCTCAAGCAGAAAGCATCATTAAGTATGACTAAAACTTTGAAGAGCATTCAGCCCTATACATAGGCTTCAAAGGAGATCATGAAAATACCCAGTCATTTCTCATGCTCCCAATTAGTGTCATCACAGCTGTGGGTAAATGCTTTTCTGCAGAGAACTGTCTACCTATCCACCTCTTTCCTGACATATCTTTGAAGCAACATTTATTTATGCTTTGTTTTCCCAGATCAATAGATAATTGCACACTTGTAATCAACGGGGACAACCAGCTCAAGGAATTGGTTTAATGAGAATGTACAAATGAGCCTCTGACTTTACACTGCATGCAGAACCCCTCGTTCATGTCCTTTCTCTTATTTAAACACAGCCAGGTGAGGAAAACTAAGTCCCATTCCTCCATTTGCCCAATTGTAAACACCATAACACATGTATCTTCTGCAGTTTCAATACTCGTCTTGCTGCATATGGTATTTATTATTATCTCCACATGATGTTTCATACATTATTCCTTCAGTATCTTTAGTTGTCGTGCTTGTCAAGGAGCAGCAAGGGCTAGCTGCTTCCAAAAGAGCATGGAGCCAGGAGACAAGAGTGACCCCAGCACAGGCAAGGCCCATGCCAATAGGGCACAGTCCCACAGGGCTCTCTGAAGACTTTCTGCAGGAGGTTCACCTTGAACTGCGCATGAAGCTACATCCAAAACTGTGAGATAAGAATGATTTTTCTGAGGATGTGGACAGCAGAACCAACATTTCTCCTCCTGCTTCCTGACTTTCAATAAAAAAATCTGATATTCCACTGTGTTTAGTTAAGCCTAGCAATGAAATCAGATACTTTTCCTGTTTCATTGTGCTGATGAATTATTAGCTGCAAGTCCAGATTATCAGCTGCAGCTGAGGTAAGCTAAGCTTAATGGAAACAAAGAATACTGTAAAACCCATTGCCAGAAGCCCCAAAATCCAACACAACAATAAAAAGCAGTTGAACACATCCAGCCACCCTTTGCTGCAGCAGCAAAGGAGGCCAGAGAGCGGTTGTTCTTGATAGAATATGTTATCCAGGGTGTTTAGAACTTGGACAATTTTGTATCAACACACTACAAAAGTGCTTTTACCCAGCCAAGGGTCTGGCATTGCATAGTTCACGTTGGCAAGGAGTTTGTCAGTACTTGTAGAGTACTTCAGTCAAATTCCTATCAGCATTTTTTTGAGAGAACCACTAGCATGCCCTGTAAGGTCCCTTCCAACCCAAGCCTTTCTGTGCTTCTGTTCCTACATGTGTTTGCAAGAAGAATCATGCAATCAGATTTTCTTTGCCTATCTACAGAGCTGTTGCTTCGACAGATGAAATTTGGAGCAGTCACCTTTTTTTCATACCACACAGAATCACAGAATGGCTTGGGTTGGAAGGGACCTTAAAGATCACCTAATTCCAACCCCCCTTGCCATGGGCAGGGACACCTCCCACCAGACCAGGTTGCCCAAAGCCCCATCCAGCCTGGCCTTGAGCACCTCCAGGGATGGGGCATCCACAGCTTCTCTGGGCAGCCTGTGCCAGTGCCTCACCACCCTCTGAGTGAAGAATTTCTTAATATCTAATATAAAACTACCATCTTTCAGCTTAAAACCATTACATCTTGTCCTATCACTACACAGTCTGATAAAGTCTCCTACAGACCAGCTCTAACACACTCATATCTTTCTTATCCTGGAAACCCCAGAGCCGGATGCAGCACCATACCAGGAACCAATATTGACTGATTACAGGGTCATTTCATGTAAGTTTTAGCCAGAGAGTTCTTATGCTCCATTTTATCTAGTGGATTGAAAGCCTTGATACTTCATCCAAGACTACTTATATCTTTGCATTAGATAGGTGAAATCATCATTGTTTTTTCCTCTTCATCAGAGGCCTGTACAACCTCCCAACACAATAGCAAAACTCTCCTCTGTTAGGAGAACTTTGAAACCATTAAGACTTGCAAGAACCAAGGTTATTCCACTTCTCCCATTCAAAACCAAGCTGTATCGACAAAATATTTTCTTAGAAATATCAAAAGCCCTGTAACGATGTTAAATTGATGCTTTGAATTCTGCTTTTGCTAAGAAAGAATGCTCTTCTGGTTACAGGTACTGAGTCTGTGCAGCAAACAGTACCTCAGAGGCCTGGTCTCAGAACTGGAAGGTGTATGGCTGTGCAGTACAATAAGCAGAGTACGAAATCAAAATGAGCAAATTTCTCCCAAATAAAGAGTTAACAAATGGAGGACATGAATAAAATCACAAAAATGCCATTCACCTATGCTGCCTCAGAGAGATACACAAGGAAGAATAAAACAAGTCTCAAACACAGCAGGGTACCTCTTCGTGTAACAGGGAACTAATGTTGCTAAATTATAGATCCATTAATTATCACTCCTATCTTTAATGACATCAGACACCCTCCACTAGGTTCAATTAGAAAGAACCACGGCTTCCTAGCAGGGAAGCATGGGCTAGCAAAATCTTCCTGGTTTTAGCTCCTGTGTTTGAAGCAGAACTATAGAGCAAAACCATATGCTTGGCCTTGGTGCAGAACTCTCTTGCCACAAAGAAATAGAAATGCCAATTTTCTTCTTACAACTTTGTCCTTTAAATCTCTTATTACCTCTTAAATAACTGTGGCCTCACTTTGGCCTTTGTTCTACAAATGGCTTGTTCTGCCTTCCTGTCCACATCTAATGCACAAGAACAAAAAAATCCACAAGGGAAAGAAAATATTTGCTATGCTCGCTTTCCAACTACAGAATAATTCATACAGACATATAAGAGGCTAGTGCTTTACCGTCTAACTTAGCAGCACGGCTCCTTGTGTCCAAAGGAAGAGTGTGCCAGAATGAAAGCACCTCAACTGGTCCCAGCTGAAACCAGGTTCCAGTGCTACATCCAGGGGTGCACTGAGAGAAAAGGGAGGACTAAAGCTGTTCCTCTCCTTTGGAGCCTTTCATCCAGATCCCTGATAAAGATGAACATTTTAGTACCAAATAAGAGTGCTTACTCCCATTCTTTCTGCTATTGCCAGGCCAAAATTCAGGCAAACACTTGGGCTGTTTGAAGAATTCCTCAGAAGGTTTGCAGCAGTGAGCATCCAACGTGAGTGGCAAACAGAGTAATAAAATCTGCACTGCAGCTACACCTCTGTTAATTTGTAAGCATTTAAGCATCCTGTAAAAGAGAAGACAAACTAAGTAACCTGAGCATTCAGCCACTGGTCATTGTTATGTCCTTTCTGGCTACCTTAGAAAATTTGATTCCCATGCATGTAAGTATTTCATAAAATAAAATTACAGCCCTGATGTTTTCCTTCAGAAGCAAAGCAATGCAATTTTGCAGTAGCTTTTAAAATTACTTCCTTGTCCTCCACCTCATGTAATATTCTATCAATCCTTTGCTCTATCCACAAATTTTATCATCAAAGATTTTATATTTATGTCCATAGGGTTCACAGAAATTTGGAACAGCACCAGGACTTCTATATATCCCTTTTACAGCTGCACTAGAAATGATGCCTTTCCACTGATACCTGCTACATGGGTTCAGTCAGTTCTTAATCCACTGCATAGTGTTACTTTTTAATGCAAATGTCATTCAATAGGCAATAACAATGCCTAAGAACAAATATATTATATCTGGGTAGTTACCATATCAACCAAATCGTAACTCCTCACAGAAAGAAATTAGTTTTCTTAGAGATGACCTCTTTCTCATAAAACTATAATCCCTGAATAGGGATACATAACAGTTCTCATCTGTAATACTTTATTCACTGGCTTCCGCATCAACTATTATTTTTTCTGTGACTTCAGGCAAACTGGTCTATAACTATACATTTGAATAACTTTTTGAATTAGCAACACATTATCATCATTTTAGAGACTCATAATTAGCATTGTGCTAGACAGCTAAATGTTTTCCCAGGTATCTTTCTTCTCTTACCCTATTTTTATGCTCTAGTAGTCCACACTTTCCAGCAATGACAGTATGTTTTGTTGGGATGGCTGGAGATCATTTCCTTCCTCTACAGACAGACTCATCAACAGCTGACTTGCTGAATGTAGGATAGTCATTTGATCTTTTTCTAGCTTGCTTTTTCACTCCTTTTTTTTTTTTTTTTTCTTTTCCACAAAACTCCAAATTGTTGAGAATTGTTTGTGGATCTCTCATCAGTGAGAAAACAGAGGATCCAAATCAGCCTCACACAAGTCTTGGTGCTGACTCAAGGACAATGATTTTCCACTTTCCCTGTTTCAGGGCTGCTGGTGATCTCTACAAAAAAAACCTCTATTTTTCCAACCTGATTCCTGTCCTTCCAAAAGAGTCAAACCAAAAGAGTGGCTGCAACACTCTTTGGAGATTTCTTCTCTGCACTGAATATAGACAGAGCTTACGTATCTCTTCTGCACTAGGTACTTTATTTTAAGACATTTAAATACAGGTGAGGCAACTCCCATCATAGAAATGTTTAAGAACCTGGAGGAAACAGGGCTCTTTCTCCCACTTATTTTGATGGTGATATCTTCCTCTGAATCCTGCTCATCACTGGACAAGCTGACTTGGTACATCTGAGCTTCTTGGTTCAAGGAAGCAGAGTGTAGTTTCCTGAAAGTGAAGCTAACGCCCTTTTCTTTAAGCAAACCATACTGAGATCTGATGATAATGAGTGATTTAAACCTCACTTTTACATATCATTCTTTAAGCTACTCTCCATGAAAAAATCCCAAAGCTGTCAAATATTTTAAAATTAAAAGAGACAGTGCACCTTACAGAGCATATGCACTGTAAGAGATGTGTCAGCAGAGCATGTCAGCTCAGGAACTTTCAGTAGCATTAAATTAGCATTAATAACATATTGACGTGAAACTGTAATAGTAGGGCTAAGAATTTAGGAAAGAACAATGTGAATGATCTGATAGTTTAACTCTCCTTGTTATGTCAAAGGAAAGTCAAGGAAAAGAGACAGAAAAAAAAAAAAAGGTGAGTGAAAGAAAAATAGAAAAGAACAGACAGAAAGAGTGATAGAGTGACAGAGAGAAGGCAGGAGAAGGAAAGAGAGAAAGAAAGGGAAAAAGAAAGAAAGAGAGAGAAAGAGGAAGAGAGAGAGAGAAAGAGAGAGTGAAAGAGAAAAAGAGCGAGAAAGAGAGAAAGAACGAGAAAGAAAGAAAGAGAGAAAGAAAGAGAGAAAGAAAGAGAAAGAGAGAAAGAAAGAAAGAGAGAAGGAAAGAGGAGGAAAAGGAAAGGGGAAAGGTAAAGAATTTGCTCAACACAAAGCCTCATTTAGAGTCTAAAAATATACAAATGGAGAAATGATTTTGCACTGCAGAGGGTTATTAAATCTACTAAACTCTCCCTTAAAGCTGCATTGAGACAGATTTAAACCACAAGGCAATTTTTTCTTTATGATATTTCCTTTTTTCACTTCTGGACTAGCTCACATTAGGAGGACAAGAGGTTGTCCCTCTGCTGAGAACCCTAAATCCAACATCCTTGTGAAGGAAACTTTCCCTTTGAAAGTTTGGTTAAAGTCATAGATCATAGAATATCCGAGTTGGAAAGGACCCACAAGGATCATCGAATCCAACTTTTGGGTCCCCAAATGACCACCCCAATAAATAAATAAATAAATAAATAAATAAATAGATAAATAGATAAATAGATAAATAAATAATCAGACCACGTGTCTGAGAGCATTGCCTAAACAATTCTTGAATTCTGCCAGGCTCAGTGCTGTGACCACAGCCCTGGGGAGCCTGTCCCAGTGCCCGACCACCTCTGGGTGCAGAACCTTTACCTAACACCCAGCCTGACCCTCCCCTGTCCCAGCTCCATGCCTTTCCTTCGGGTCCTGTCGCTGTCCCCAGAGAGCAGAGCTCAGCGCCTGCCCCTCTGCTCCCCTTGTGAGGGAGCTGTAGAAGTCTCAGCACCACGTCTGTTACGCTGATCCCTGACTAGGACCGCTGTGATTCTTCTGCCCCTCAGGGTTTTCTATTGAGAAACCTTCTGTACGAAGAGCTAAACATAATCTCCAGTTGCCAGCACTCTGCCCTTTTGTCCTTAGGACAAAACTTTTTAAAGAGTTTCTTCAATTTAATTTTTATTCTTTCAAGAATAAGCAAGCCCTCAGCTGCCAAGCACTCCTCCAGGGACTTGTGTATAATGAATGCTGAACACGTGTAGCTGTCAAGTTACACGAGAATAAAGGAGAGGTGAGAAGAGAAACACAAGAAGGTTAAAGCAAGCATTATTTATTGTCATGTTTCTTTTTCTCTCTTTTTTTTTTTTTTTTTCCCCCAAACCCGGAATTTTAGGATTCCAGAATTTCAGCAGTGCCTAGTGCTTTGCCAGAGATTCAACCATTTTTCCATTTCTGCAACAGAACGCATCCAGTTTCTCTTAAAAAACATGAGCTACCTAATTTAAACATTTGAATTGTTTTATCCTCTGACACGGATCTTTACCCCACCACAAATGCTACCCATGGCTAAAGAAAGCTTGACAAATCCAGGTCTCATTAAAAGCTGCCTTCTAAAAATTTAGACCAGAACTCAAAATATGTGCAAAGAATAAGAAGAATTGGCAAGTGTCCAAAGATGAATTCTGGACCTTGTGTGTTTTTCAGAGCTAAACAATAATAACTTTGCCAACACAAGAGATTTGAAGGATTTAAGGGGGAAGTGCTTTGCTGCATAGAGCAAGCTTCATTTTTTTCTTTGGTAGTTAATATCGCAATTTTTTTCTGCATCGGAACAAATTTTCCCATCAAAGCTCAAGCTTAAAGGACAAGGGCCTGGCGAGAAAATTTTTCTTAAAGTTAAGGAGATTTCATGAAACTAGTTTCTCAGTGGAGCTCTCCCAGACCCCATTAGCTCTGCTCTTCAGTTACTTGGTTCACTGTGCAGCAGCTCCTCCAGAACACTTAACTCCCCGCAGTCAGTTGATAACAAAAATTACTCCTATATATAGCACTACTTTTATTTGCTCTTTTTTTTTTTTTTTTTTTTTTTTTTTTCTTTTATAAAACACTCTGTGTGGAGTATTATGAAGCCTCAAAATTCAGGTTTTCTTTTTTTTTAACACTTTTAAAAATACTTCTTTTAAAAGTATACCTCCACGCTCTGCCCATATGCACTAAAGACTTTTTGCAAATGTTCATTGTCAAATGTTCCTTCCCAACGAATGAAGTGATCCTTAATGTGCAACCCACCCTCGAAAACAAATTCATAAGGAATAAAAAAAACCTGGCATATCTTTCAACTGCAGTAGCGGCACTTACAGTGTAATGATACCGCAATTGCTTCTATACTAACATTATAATTTGGAGCAATGTGTAAGTAAAACAGAGCACCACAGCAATTATGTGATTCCACCTTGCAGTTTAATGCCTAATGTAATTCTTCCTTTCTGAAATCATGCTGTATCTAGTACACCGTGAAGTCTGAAGTCCATCAATGCCAGGAAAATCAGCCCTTTGTGGATGCTGTAGCCAAGGTGGATTCTGCCTTTTTCTCTTCAAATAGTGGCTAAGTTGACTCTGGATGAGGTTGCCGTATTTGCACACAAAGGGACCAGCACATTGATGGGTATCACAAATGCACATGATGAAATGGAAATGGGACAACAAGCCTAGCAGAGCTTATGGACTGAGCGAACACAGACAGCTAACCTTATACCTTACAACATCACAAGGCACTGGTATTGTCACATTTTTCCATTAAAATACTACATATTTAGTAATAGACTAAACCAGCACCCAGCTCAGTCCTGCTCACAAACTTCCCTGGCTGCACAGCAGGATCAGAGGTGACTGTGGTGGGAGTGCAAATATTTTTTTATCAGCACAGTGGCCAGAAAATGTGGCTCTGTGAGTAACCACACATTCAGTGCCCTGCACTGCTCAATAGCTGCCATATATCATGCAGAGGGCAAGCAAAGCAATTACTTGGTATTACACCCCAGGGTGTATTCACACCACACACATTTAAGGTCCCAGGCAAGATGATGCTCTTCTCTGACTCTTTCTACAGGGACTGAGAAGCAAGGCTCCTTCAGAGGGCAATTCAGAGCAGAAACCCAAATTAGGTGCCCTGATTTACCCCTGAAAAAGCTGTTCCCTTCCTTCTCTTTACAGGAGGAACTTGAGGACACACTATTCCCAAGTTAGACATTTATCCAAGATGCCACAGTTGCATTTATCCAAGTAAAACAAGCACAGTCAGATGCACCAAGGCCATGGCATGTTCAAGTTCATGTCTATGCTAGCAAAAGGTTTTAGCCTCCAAAACAAGGCTTCTGCTGTCCATGAACAGTCCCTGGCATGCTACAAGTGCCCATCTGGGCCCTACAAATCGTCAGATAGAGCATTAGGTGGCCTGGGCCAAATGTGCCAGACATCATTCTCCAAGTTTACCAGCACAGATGAGTGCACTACATTGCCCAGGAATGCTTCTGGCCACATTTGCAGTTTCTAGTTCAGATACAACCCATAAATATCATCCTTTGCTAAGAGCTCTGTAATAAAGATCAAAAGGAGCCTCTTGGGCAAAACTGCTAAATTCATTTTATGGTCACAGGTCACCAATTTTACACGCATTCATTTCTAAAAAGAAAGTGGGAAGGGGCTGATTGCACAGCCAAGAAACATCTTATCCTGTTTAAGTCAGGACAGGGGAAATGCAGGGAGTTCTAGGATTTCCAAGCACTTAAAGTGCTTTTGAACCTGGTGAAAAAAAAAAAAAAAGTTTTTTTTTTTTTTTTTTCCTGAACATCTCAATAGCCTTATCTGCAGGCTGATACATTACCCTATCTTTAAATCTCCATCCAAAGTTCCTTTTAGAGCTCCCAAATCTTGGTGAGGACTCCTCTTCCCAAGAGATACCTACACTGTAGGATTCTCTGATAGCCTCTCCCTCTCAAACACGCCCACACAAAAGCAAGAAACTCGTTGGACGTCTGACAGCAGACGTATCTTGTCAAGAGGACCGATGCAATTAGCACCATTTAAGTGAGCAGCCTACAGAATTAATTTGCACATGCTCCCACAGGAATAAATGGCACTATGGGAATATTGAATATAGCATCAGGCCTCGGCACTTCTAAGCTAATTTGCTTGTGTCTGCCCCTAAACAAACACACAGACTGTGTGCCAAGGAGCTTGTCGGCAAACAGCACAAGGTTTTGAGGAAAGCAATTAGCAGCTGCAGCACTTTCCATCCTGACTGCGAGATGATTGCTGCAATGGGGCATGAGTCCACTCCTTTCCCTCGGGTTTGTCTGTCTCGAGCAAGAGGTGAAGCTTGCAAAGTGTACTCGAACCCAAAGAACTACAGGGTTTCCCAAGTTGCATTGCCTTAGCAGGAAAATTTCCATCAGAATGGCTTCATGCTGATGACCTATAAAATATTCAATGGAATGACAATGTGGGATTGAGTCAGAGCATATCCCACAGCTGCTCTATCAGCACAAATGGACCATGTCCCCTAACCCAGCTATTGGGTTCCTCACAGCAATTTTAGGTGGTTCCCTGCCTGTACATCATAGGCTGCAAATTTCCTGCTTGCCTGTGTCCCAGATGATGAACAAGGATTAAAGGTTTTGTTCACTTGGCTGTGTGCAGACAAAGTTAACACTTATCAAGAGAGGAACCCAAAAGTATAGGGTGAAGAGATCAGTATATAAGGTAGTTGACGGGTGCAGCTCCTCATTCAAGGGTGGAACTAAAGTCAGTCCTTTCTGGTTTGGAGGAGCTGTTGTACATCTTCCCTCTGTTTTTTTCTGGAAATAGGTTTAACTTTCTGATCTGGTGTCTCAAAAACTCAGATTAAGATAAAATACAGATTAAGATTAAATTTAATTATTTATAATTTATAAATAATATATTCAGATAAACCATATATACTATATAATAACAATACAGTGATAATTATATATAATAAATATATTTTTATTAAAGTACAAATAAGATTAAAATACAGATACATTTCCACCATGAAATTTATTACGATTATAATTTGCTTCTAATTCAAACACAGTAAGCAGAAATGCAAAGGGATCTGCGGACTCTGTTTGTGTGGTCTATGAACGGCAAGTAGAGGAGGCTTAAATATGCCCTAGCAAACACCACAGCTCTGTTACAGCCGTGTTTTAGGGTCTGCATAGCACATGAGCTAGACAACTACTACAGCCTCCTCAGCTGTTTCTTAAATGCCACCCACCCCAAAATAGCTTAATTCCAATATCCTTCATTACAATGAAAAAAATTGACTTCTGTGGTCGTTAAGAAGAGCTGAACTGAAACAACTGTGCTTTATATTTGTTTTAAAACTTATAAGGATCATTACTATATGTGCAAGTGATGATTGTAGAATCAGGAGGAGAAGAATCTCCACTATGAAGAATGGATCTCTCTTATCTTTTTTCTTGCACTATTAAACAAGTAATATGGAAACAAAATTTTGCCAGGAGCAAATCTCACAACAGGGAGATGGGCTCAAATGTTGTAAAATGCTTTTGACAGGACAGAGAAGGTGATTTTCTTTCATTTGGTTTTAAAAGTAGCAATTCCATGTTAGTCCTGTAATTGAAAAAACTGAGATTAAAAATAAATTCAGTGCAAAGCTTGGATGTGCTGGGTCTCACTGAATAGGAACATTACAATATTTCTGCTATAAAACCCCATCCATCTCACTTGCACTCAGTACTCATGAAAGGCACATTTCCTAAATGAGCCCAGCGGAGCGGTACAGCCACAGATCTGCAGAAGGAGGGCCAAGCCCACTGATCCATTACCCTCACATGTGCCATAGCAAAGAGGCAAGAGTACAGAGGCTCCTAATGCGAGCACTGGCAAAATGGTGAGGTCCCAAGTTAGGGTTTATAATTGATGTTAAGAAAGCAAATCCTGAAAAGACTGAAAAGTTTGGTTTATTTGTTCAACTTTTACAAAAAAAAAAAAAAAAAAAAGGTTTTCCAATTATAATAGGAAAAAATCCAAGTGTGGCATTCTATTCCTTCAAAGTAATTTAAAAACTGAATTAATTAGGAGCAACTTGTTTTAAAGCTGGTGCCATTGCAGCTGATCAATAAATATACACTAGTCGTACTCAAATAGCTTTCAAGAGAGATATATAGCTCAAGGACATGTTTTAAAGGGACTCTGACTGGCGTTACTCTTCTGGTGTAATTATACAACTGCAGATTGAACAGTATCATCTTCCACGTGAATATTTT
Source organism: Nettapus auritus (assembly GCA_011076525.1). Lineage (NCBI taxonomy): Eukaryota > Metazoa > Chordata > Aves > Anseriformes > Anatidae > Nettapus > Nettapus auritus. Next base: position 145,695,955 of record CM021766.1, read on the forward strand.
TTGGTATACTGTAACAGCGGCTTTGGGACTCAAACCTTCAGCAGTGTAATTATATCACAAGAGCAAAGCCAGAAAATTTCTGTATAAATACAAGGCTTGACTCTGGTTAAGAGTTTGTTTTTGTTTGGTAAGGAATTGTAACACCACCTTTGCAAAATAGAGGGTTTTTGAAGATAAATAAGTGACTTTTCCTCTAAAAATAAATAAATAAATAAATAAATTCTGGATAAATTAGTATCCTGGCAGAAGGGGCTGGGTGCACCTGGTGAATGCCATAGGTCCACCACAAGACAACATAGACAACATAGGCACCCTCCATTCTCCCTAGCAATACCCCTGGCTCACACACATTTCAGCCAAAAATATTTTGCTCAGGCATCACTTTCCCATTTCTCCCGGGCTCTGCTGCAGCCCAGCTTTCAGCGTTTTTAACAGCAGGGAAAAATGAGCCTCGTGAGACCACAAAGGGACCCACCTAAGTGATTCCCAGAGCGCCATTTTGAGCTTGGCCTACACCAGGAGCCACAAATTCTGTGGTGGCCTCTTCTCTTTTTTTTTTTTTTTTTTTTTTTTTTTTTCCTTGAACACCCCCAGGGATGGTGACTCCCTGGGCAACCCGTCCCAATGCCTGACTGCTCTTGCTGAGAAGAAATGTCTCCTCATTGCCAACCTGAATCTCCCCTGGAACAACTTGAGGCCATTCCCTCTAGTCCTATCACTAGTTACCTGTGAGAAGAGGCCGACCCCCAGCTCCCCACATCTTCCTTTCAGGTAGTTGCACAGAATAAGGTCTCCCCTGAGCCTCCTCTTCTCCAGACCAAACACCCCCAGTTCCCTCAGCCGCTTCTCACAGGACTTCTATTCCAGGCTCTTCACCAGCTTTGTAGTCCTTCTCTGGACACACTCCAGGGCCTCAATGTCATTTCTATCAACATTTGACACCTTTACTGTTTTCAGGACCATTAAGGGACTGTCTGTTTTACAGCTCTCAAACACACCTAGAAGTGCCAGGCCAAAATTTCTGACTCATGTTTTGAAAGATAACTGCTGTCCAATATTAATTTTTATCCAAGCAGCCTTGTCCACCTGCCCATTCTCACACACGCCACCAGGTCCATACTTCCTAAGGAGGCTTGCATGAGATCTGGGCACTTTGCTTCCACATATACTAGCAGGAATCTCTTTTCTCAAGCCTAAAAGCAGTTGCGAGAAAAGCAAATAAATGGGAAATGCTTTTAATGATATCTGTCCCCTCTCCTCTCTGATACAGAATGGAAATTACAACTGGAACCTGGAAAGCAAGTGATTGGGAGCTATAAATCAAAGTAGGCAAAGCTGAGATCTGTTGCTCGAGCCAGGTGCACACATCGGTCAAGAACATTGTTCCTCTCCTCTCCCTCTTATAAAGTTCTCCCTGCTTAGAAATGGCAATCACTCATTTTGTTAACGGGATATAAGAGGTCTGTAATGATTCTTCAAGCAAGAAAACTGCAAAAAGGGGAGGGGAAGAGAATCAACCCAGAGTACAAAACGGAAACAATTTAAGAGACAAAAAGCACACGAATTATCAATCAGCAGCTACAGCCCTGCCACTTGTGGATACTGAGATCTTCATTCCCCACTAAGAGCCTATCTGTGTGAGAAAAGCTCCCATTTATCATGCCCTGTGTTATAATACAGGACTGCCGCACTGTGCAATACTCCTGTATCGTCTCATTTGTGTATTTGTAATCAAACTGTGCTACTCTGCTATCTGGCCAGCAAGACAACCCAGACCTCCACAGAAACATGCCAGGAGGAATTCAGGCTATAAAAGGTGCAGCTACATAGACACAAGAAGTACACCACCACATGAGAGGAGAAGTGTCTCCTGAGGATCCGCAAGTTCAGTGCTACTCTACCCATCCCTGCAGTTCTTACCTAGAGAGCTGAGTATGCTGTCTGCCTGAAGGGGAACATGATTTGCATTGATTTCTGTATTTTTTTTTTTTTTTCATGCATTAAGTAATGGACATTTTGAACCCAAACTGGAACTTTTTCATTTTGAAAAAAGGTTAAAATAAAGCATTTTAATAACATATTTTTTCCAATCCCTCTTCATTACCAAAAACTTATCTAATTTGGCTTTTCGCAGGTAGTTCCAGTCTTAATGAATTAGCATTTTCCCTATGACAGTCACTTAAAGGTTTCCATACATTTCTGAGCAGTTTCCTTTCCTACCCAATGCCATGTCCACAAGCACATGCACGTAGGGCTATAGGGTGTGGGAGGCAGATAATTCTATCTGCTGCCAGTTAGGAAAGAGAGAATTGAAACTGATGTTTCAATCAGAAATAAAATATAAATTGTAGGCAGAAGTAGAGCGTTTCAGCTCAAGAGCCTCTGATTAGTCCTGAAGGACAACATTCAACCGTTGCTCATACTGCAGTACCATCTCCCCAGCCCGAGATGGTAAATGGTTTTAGCAAAGCTTTTGCAGAGTCCGGGAAGGACATGTTTGCTGCCATCAACTGCTGCAGCATGTCAGCAATGCTAGTGGTCTGTGCTGAAATGCATCTCCAGAAGGTGTCTTTGCAGAGTCACAACACAGTTTAAAGCGCTAATGCTACAAGTGTTTTATTGTTGTCATTGTTGGTTTTTTTTGTTGTTGTTTTTTATTTTTGTGGGTTTTTTTGTTTCTTTGTTTGTTTTTGTTTTTGTTTTTGTTTTTTTTTGCACAAACTTGAAGAGACAAATGGGCACCAAGAATGCAGATGTTGCAGATGTTACTTTTTTTTTTTTTTCTTTCGTATCTGTAATCTCAGGTAATATAAGATAATTCTTCTCCCCTATGAAGAAAGGCTGAGAGAGCTGGGGCTGTCCAGCTGGAGAAGAGAAGGCTCTGGGGAGATCTCATTGCAGCTTTTCAATACTTAATGGGGGCTTATAACAAAGATGGAGAACAACTTTTTGCTTGGTTGGATAATGACAGGACAAGGGGTGATGGTTTAAAAATAAAAGAGTGGAGATGTAGATGAGATGTTAGGAAGAAATTCTTCACTGCAAGAATGGTGAGGCACTGGCACAGGCTGCCCAGAGAAGCTGTGGATGCCCCATCCCTGGAGGTGTTCAAGGCCAGGCTGGATGGGGCTTTGGACAGCCTGGACTGGTTGTAGTTAGATGATCTTTAAGGTCCCTTCCAACGCAAGCTGTTCTATGATTCTATGGTTCTATGATAATACTCCCCCTTCTGCACTAAGATAGAATGCAATAAATGCTTTAAAAAAACAATATTTTTTGGAGCTCCAAGTAACACTTGGAGCAGTTATCTTCCATGCTTTATACAGGGCGTGGAGGCTGAATGCTTCCCCTTTTAAAGAGAGGCTTGAGCCTTAGCTGAATATGAAGGTTTGTGCATATTTACCTGACTTATCTTGCAGAGGTACAGCCTTGGTGAGCAGATTTTATGTGCTGACTTGAAGAAGAAATTGTTGCTGGACAAGGATCACATGAGAATCAGTTTGAGCATGCAGAAGTGTAGCAGGACACATACTGTGCTGGGATTGCGTGTGAATAGACATGAGAGTAATAGTGGTGGAGTCTGCTACAGGATTATGACCAGACTTATTAAAGCTTTTCATTTATCACTTTCTGATAAGATTATAAACATTCTGTGTAATTAACTTTAGCTAGAGTGGCGAAAACCACAAAGTGGCAGAAAATATACATTAATTATAAAAATTATGTGACATACATGTGAGGAGAAGGATGGGATTGGAAAAAGAGAGCTAAGGAAGTTAATCCATTTCTTATAAAACTGCTAATAACTCCAAAACACACCCCACAAGTACCAGTGTGGACCAGTTGGGTCTTTGCCACCTGCTACGTCAGGGCAGTGGATACAGGACCCCATCAGCTCAGCAAACAACATGGGAGAACAAAGGCCCCTCTGCCAGGATTTGTTGGCACCAGCACCATTCCCACGCATAACCCCGCATCCCCTCCAGAGCGTAGGATGCTTGCGGCATGTTTAGCCCAAAGTACCCATGCTCGGCACTTTATCCTCTTCCCCTCCCTGTTTCCCCTGGGTCTTTTGGAAGCCTGAGCTATCTGAAGCAGCCAGGGGGTTCCCTTGCACGCCGAGCAGACACCATTGTGCTCTGCCCCAGTGAGCACAACTAATAACCGCAGCTCGCCTCCTTTAATTGAGGCTCTGAATAACCGAAAGCAAGTACCAACCCCTCCAACAAAGGCAAAGCTACCCTGACTGCAGAGCACAGCTGCCACTCACACAAGTCCACGGTGGCATTTCACAAAAGCTGGTCTATTTGCATGGAAAGCAGCTATCACAAAAACAGATGCAAGCAAGCTGAGGCCAGCATGAATTCCAGGAAGTCCCCATGGCAGACCGCATGTGCAGCTTTCCCTGCACCACACTTCCTCACCACCAGCAGCCCGGCTAAATTATTTTGTCCCCCCAACAGGATTTTCTAAGCAGCTGTGGAAGCCCGGGGGAATGACAAACATGCTGGTGATGAAAATTACTGCAAACCAGAGGGTGTTTTTTCAGCTCGGAATACAAAACAGATCGGCTTTTCTGCAGTCATTGGTAAGAAAAATACTAATTAGTGCTAAGTGTGGTGATAGGCCAACTCTTTTGCTTAGTTGTTCATTCATTAGAGTGAAATTAATCTGGATTTAGATCACTGTAAATGAGCACAGAATGTATCTGGGTGTTTTGTTTTCTGACCACCCATCTGTAGCTGATAGCAGTGAAACAAAGCTAAATATGCAACTTTGGACACCACAAACCGAGCCTTATCCCTAATGACCGAGGTCTGCTATGAAACAGCAAAATGTCCTGTGGCTGCTAACCCCCAAACCTCAATCTGAGGTTGGGCAGATATTCACCTGAACTGGGATTAATCTAGATGAGGCTCCCACAGAATTATTGGGGAGCAAGGAGAGGAGAGGGAAAGGCAGCTTGCCTCAGCTTGCCCTTTGTGGTGAGGTCTAAGATAGCTTTGCCTTAATAAACAGTGATTACATAAAATTATATATGGCATTATTATATAATTATATATAATACATCACATTTTTGCCTTTGATCATGAGACGCCATGAGCCCATGTATCTCACTGGGCTCCTCATCCCAGCAATATATCAGATTAGTCTTCATGGTTCACTGTACAAAAACCCAGGTCCCCACAGAAGTCACCATCAAGGATGTGATAAAACATATGAACTAGTTACAGGCTCGATGGCTGTGCTGCTAAAGGCAAGACAATGCAAGCATTCAAGACAAGCTGAGGGAAACTCCACCCACCCCCAAAATAGTGTAGTACGGCCCAGTGCTTCCACACTCAAACATCTGACCTGCTTTACAGTGCTCAAAGTTTTTTATGTATTTCTATACAAACTAAATTTGGTCCCTGGCCATGAGGGAGAGAAGGCAGAGCTGAACTCTTCTACTCCCATCCACCCCAAAGTAGGATGCCACATTCCCACTGCCTATTAGGGAAAGTTTCCTGGCCCGGGACTCTGCTATCCCCTGAACCATGTCCGGGCATTGTTTAGAAAGTGCTCATTAGCACAGAGTGAACCCACAGAATCATAGAATCGTTAAGGTTGGAAAAGACCTCCAAGACCATCTGGTCCAACCACCCCCTACCCCCAATGTTACCCACTATACCATGTCACTAAGCGCCAGATCCAACCTCTCCTTGAACACCTCCAGGGACGGTGACTGCACCACCTCCCTGGGCAACCCGTCCCAATGCCTGGCTGCTCTTGCTGAGAAGAAATGTCTCCTCATTGCCAACCTGAACCTCCCCTGGTGCAACTTGAGGCCATTCCCTCTACTCCTATCACCTGTGAGAAGAGGCCGACCCCCCAGCTCCCCACACCTTCCTTTCAGGTAGTTGAAGAGAGCAATGAGGTCTCCCCTGAGCATCCTCTTCTCCAGACTAAACAGCCTCAGTTCCCTACTTCTGTTCTCATAGGACCCACAGAGTGTCCCCGGGCCTGTGGTGAGACAGTGCCAAGCCAAGGCCCTGTGCAGGTAGTGGTGCAGCTTACGGGCACCTACGTTAACACAGCATGTTTCTCCTTGTCCCACTGCGTGTGTATATGTAGAATCAGTGTCTCCATCATTACTCCTCAGCTGCCTACAGAGGGGAAAGTCTTATTGAGAGTGATTGCCCAAATCCCAGAGCTCACTCTGAGTTATGCAGAACAGCAAGGATGTGGAGGAGTTACTCCAGCTTTGTTTACGATGGAGCACAATGGAGACAAGGGCATGTTAAGTCCTTAAGCACCAGTAGTAGCTACTATTGGTAACTTAAGCTTCACCAGGACAATGTCTTAAGCTAGTAGTGGTAGTGTAGCTGGACAAGAGGACAGACAGGCAGAAGGCCTTCCAGATGTTGGTGACTCCAGCCTACAATGGCCTACGCAGAAGCATTTTGAGCAGGACAAAGATGCTTTTATGTGACACATAGCTTTACAGAAAGAGGGGATTTTCACATAAGAAATAAGTTAATGCAGGACTGAGCCCTTTCAATGTCAGACTTCATCCATCTCATCCATAAAACCATAAAATCATAGTGATTTGAGTTGGAAGAGGCTTTTAAAAATCCTCTGGTAAGGCAGATAGTAATAGGACAAGGGAGAATGATTTTAAACTAAAAGAAGGGAGATTTAGCTGGATGGTAGGAAGAAATTCTTCACTGAGAGGGTGGTGAAGCAGTGGCACAGGCTGCCCAGAGAAGCTGTGGATGCCCCATCCCTGGAGTTGTTCAAGGCCAGGATGGATGAGGCCTTGGCCAACCTGGTCTGGTGGGAGGTGTCCCTGCTCAGGGCAGAGGGGTTGGGACTAGATGGGCTTTAAGGTCCTTCCAACCCAAACCATTCTGTGATTCTGTGATTTTACAGTTCTGTGATTCTGATCCAACCCGCTGCCATGGGCATGCACTTCACCTATCCTTCCCTAGCCATCACAGCATTGGCTTCACAGCATAAGAACTGTCTGTGTTTACAATGATCAGTCCCAAGGCCAGTTCCACCTGAATTGCTCCAGCTCTGCTTCTCCAGGAAGCAGGCAGGTCAGAGGGACAGACATGGAGCCAGCAATCCCAGTGGGAAAGTGAGAGCTTGCTATCTGTGGTGCTCACCAGCACGAGCGTATGCCCTCTTTCCCTGGGAAGTGTTAGATATGTGGCATTGTTTTCTGTGCCCCTAACTGACTCAGGATTAGCTACTGAGAAACATTTTGGCAGCCTTCCAGGCCACCACACAAAAAAAGCACTCTATTGCCTTATGTACAAACAAAGTCTTCAATTTGTCTCTAATCATCTCCATTAGAGCACAGTTTGCCTTCTAATCAGGGACGTGTTTGCCATTTTTCCTTCTTCCCCTTTTCTGCTCATGCCAGGGCAAAGTTGCTGCAATGAAACAAAAAACCCTATACACATAAACAGTTACAGATCTAAACATCCCTCCCACCAGAGTCTGGAAGCTCAGTCTGACACAGAGCTGCTTTGGTAGCTTTTTGTCTGGAGGAAAGCATGAGGCAACGTACTGGTGATCTCTCAAAGAGGTTTTTTCATCTCTCACTACCAGATTAACAGATTTTGCAGCTACAGAGAATGACCGTCATCAAAGCTTCTTGTACAGGACAACAGATCCCTCATGTCCCACTGAGATACCTGCTAGTTTGGGAATTAATCTCTTCTTTCAAAGAATAAAATTCTGTTAAATCCAGCAGTTTGAGGATAAACTGAGCAAGATTGTATCTCTTACAAAAGCATCAATCTGCATTTAAAAAGACCAAGGGGCACACTCTACCAACACTCCTGGTGATCTTGTTGCAGTGATTAATTATCCTCAGAGTTAAAATGAAATAATAATAATAATAATAATATTGAAAGAATATTTTGTGCCCCTTGAGAAGCAGCCTTCAGTTTCCACTTTTGTCTTGCTGACTGGATTCAGCCAGCCAGCGTGCCATAGTGTTTTTCAAAGTGTTTGTGGTCTGGTTTGTTATGCAGAGGTTGCGGTTGACTCCACAATTCCCCTAAGTGCAACAAGTTCTAACCTAGCTGACTGTCCCTTTGTTTTCAACTTTCCGTACTTCTTCAAAGGCATGATGGGCACTGATGGTCATACCCCCTAATATATTATTCTACAGGTGGTTTGGGAATTTAGATCATTAGCAAGACTGGTGTTTAATGTGGCATGAATTTTTTAAATTGGTGCAAGGTCACTTTATAACTCCAAATAAAACAGTAACATAAAGATAAGGCTCAGACTCAGCCCAAAGCAAAGAATTATACATTAAACAGATTGGCAGTCTTGTTTGAAAGGAAGTATATTTTAAACCACATTCTTAGACCAGGAAAAAAATAATAATAAAAACACAAAATCCATTCTTTTAATCAGAGCATGTTACTGAGATCATGTTTCTCCAAATATAATAAAGCTGAGAATCTCCAGAGAGGCTTCAGAGGCCTTTTAATAAATATGAAAAGCATAAAGAGAGAATGGCAATATTATCTCTGGGCAGTAAAGGACAAATTTCATCCCTGGTCAGAAGCAAGTCCTGAATCTTAAGGCGAATTAATACTTGCTATAATTATTGAGCAAGAATGAATTTGGACCTATATATTTAAAACAGAGACACAAGACTCGACTATAGACGTCTTCTCTGCTGATCTTTAAGGAGGGCTGGGCAAGCACCAGCTAAGGACAGGACAATATTTTAATAGGTCTATATTGGAAGCAGTATCAGTACCTTGTGTCCGTAGCATAGGGAGTTTCTTGTGAAGATATTTCATACAATTATGAATAAACACAAGTTTTCATCATAAAACATCTGTCCAAGCAAACAGAAAGCTGTGCATGCAGATCCTATTTTCCTTAACTACAAGTACATTAACTGCTAAACACAATTGCTTGTTAATTAACATTGTCGCGGTGTACAGTATTTAACTAAGAGAGCATCCACTTGCAGCTGCATTTCATCTCTATATGCCTCGCTTTCATCGAAAAGAGCTGCCATAGCAGAAGCAGTGTATCCAGCAGGGAAGGTTAAATGATGCTAGGCAGAATCTTAGGGGAGAAAACTCCATGTTTTATTTTCCTAGGTGAAAAATAACATTTAACAGTTCTTCACACTATTACTCCAGCACAGTTCCTCCTTGGCTACAAACCTAAAAGTGTAGGGAGACTCAAACTTGGCATCCAGCCTGATGATGAGACGAGTGAGATGAAAAGTTCCACTTAGGAGAAGGAAAACAACTGACACCCAGACCCGAGATGGGTTTCTCTTTACTGACTTCAGCTGCTTTTTTATAGTTCCTAACAATTCCTAGAAAATTATGCTCAATATGAGGGAAAAAAAAAGGCAAAACAAAACAATCTTAAGCAGAAAATGACTATACAGTTATAGATACATTGCAGATATATGCCTGTGTTCTCCACTTTCCCCTCCAAAATCATATAATTAAACATCTATTTGATGGACACACAGTCTGTACTATTCTGAAATTAGGACTCTGCTCCCCCCATGGGAGCACAGCCCCACCCAGCATGAATAGCATGTTTAGCCACCCCTGTGGTTTACATTCCCTGGATTTACATTTTCTGAAAGAAAATCACTTGATTCACATGCAGTTATATATGCACATATATACATTAAAGAAAAAAAAATCCCTTAGTGATGCTATAATAAGTGAGTGAAGTGAAAAGAAAGGCTCTGGATGGAGCCTGCTAACCAAAGGAGACTAACTCCAAGTGAGGATTGTGGAACATGGTCGAGTCCTTCAGGAGATATGGAGTTCCCCATGAGCAACCAGACAGAAATGACCCCCAAAAAGATGATCAGCTTCCACCTCCACTTAGCTTCTTGATCTAGACTTCATCTTCCACTCAGTTTGAAACCACTCAGTCACAGGCAACAACTCCATAGGTTAAACAGATGAAGAGGGGCATTAATCCCATTGCCTTCTGCTGTCACCAGGTGATTTGGAAGCTTATGCCATAACAAAGGGAGAGGGGAGAAGCCAGAGACAACCCAAACTCTGTGACTCTGCACTTCTATCTGCTGCTCTTGGCATTCTTCCCTCTCCTCCCACCACAGCACAGATTTACGGGTAGAAAATGCTTTTCCTGAAAAGCTGCTTTTCTCCTGTACGCTTTGTGGTGAAGGGAAGACAATTATTGGGAAGAAAAAAAAAAAAAAAAAAAAGAACAGAACAGAAGATGAAAGGGTCAGCTTCACACAATTACAGCCTCAAGGGCTGCTGCACCACTCCTGAACTGCCCCAACCTCATGCACGCCGTCCTAGCATGACACTGCCAATGTCTGTTTGTCAGCAAGAGAAGAAAAGTGAGCAGAAACACCTTCTGGAAAGCTACAAAGCCAGGCCAGGCCCACACTGAGTGCTGGAGCATGCTAGGGAGATATAGGAACACAAACCCCTTACTCAATGCAACCACATATATCCAAACTCCTAAAAAGATTTTCTTCATTGGCTTCACGTATCTCCTCTGGTAGTAGGACAAGCTGTGTTTTAGCATGGAAATGGTTAGATCCTACACCAAGAGCATGCAACTTCTTTAGGCACCAAGCCTCTCACACAAATCTTCAGTTTTTCCCATAGAGAAGGGAGCTGCACCACACCTAACAACAGATCAATGCTTTACAACCCTATAAAGTCACCAACATGGTGAGGATATAATATAACCCAACGCGGGCTGCGCATACATAGATGAGATGGAAAGCAATGTGGGTGTCTCCTTCAGCTGCAGAGAGATCCTTTGAGGTGAGGCTCAGGACCTGCTGAGAAACACCAGGGGACGTGTGCCACTGCTGCAGTGTTCAAACAGCTTAATTCCAGCATGATGTGCGTGTAAATCCGGTCACCTAAGGTTTTCTTCTGAGATCTTTCACTGCCCTGATGTGTGAATGTAAGAAAACCATTGAATCCACCAGAAATGACTCAGGATTGATGTAAATAGCTGCACAATGTTGTGGCAAATCAGAGTCTAATACTTTCTCTGAGGTTTAATTAAAAAAAAAAAAATCTTACTACATTAGGAGTTCGTGGAAAATAATTTGCAGTGAGATACTACAGAGGATAAACATAAATGAGTGTAACTACTCCGAGCTTTAGATAACAGACACAAAATAAATCTTATTGCATTAGCAATAATCCAAGTTAAGAAATAAGATCACTTAAAAAAAAAAAAAAAAAGGTTTTAAAAAACAACAACCTCTGGTAGGATCTGAACAAGGAATAACTTTTCCATCCCTGTGAAACCGAGATGGGTTTGGAAATTTCAGCAGGGTGTAACATTTATGGCCAAGGCATGAACCCATGAAAATCAAAGACAAAACCTGACACTTCTCTTTATTACAGGTCCCCTGCACAAAGACAAATAAATATAGCCACCTCCAAAGCAAAATTACTTGAGGTATGTAATCATCCCAAAAATAATTTGTAGGGCTGAGTGTGGTTGCAGAGTGTAGTAATCCATGTACTAATTGCATTTGTTTAGTGGTCCTGTACCTTATTCTTGTCATGTCAGCAAGTATCCTGGACAGTATCTTTAGCTACATAATAATATGCAAAAAGGTTTACAATAAAAAAAAAAAAATCCCACCCACTGGGATAAACTGTTAAGTATAGATGATAAAAATCCTTTATTCCGAACCAGGCATAAAGAGGTTCCTGTGTGCCATCCTACGTTGTGTGAACATGCAGTGTCTCACGGCATATAAAACTGTGAGCACGTAAATTTTACATTGGTGAAAAATACATCATAAATATAACATTAGCCCAAGGAAATTAATTCTTCAGGATATCATCAAGGCCTCTGTGAAGTCAAAGAACAGTTTATCAGACAAATAAGCCAAGCATCAGCTGCTATGCTTGCTAACAGGAATAGGGATAACCAGTGGAAACGATGTTGAATTTTTGAAAGATTTGTAGCTCTGCAAATTTTACACTCGTCTCCTTAAACAGCTCTGTTAAAAATCAACATGCATGACTCACTATTCCAGTCCAGATCTCTCTGATAGCTTGGAGGAATAGTTAGCAGATACCTCCCTAAATATACTGATTTGTAACTAACACAGTAAATTTTCTAGGACATTTTGCCTTTTTTTTACCAAGACGTTACATACTCACAGTTCAGGGAGTCTCGTGGCCTGTGCGATACAGCTGAGATAATGATGGCTTCCTTCTGGCTCTATGCTCTGTTAACCTTTTCATTAAAGCAGCGAGCTCAGAACTAATAGGGCCACGAGACTAGAAGGGGGTCGTGTCTCTGGAAGGTGAGTTGTGACTGCAGGTTCTCCCTAAGCTGCATGAGGGCAGGGGGATTATGCCAATGTGCGTACTCTGACAGGGCCCCTGGGACAGGGCACTGCTGAAATACACAGGGAATGAAAAATAAAAGAATGAAAAAAGAAAAAAAAAGGAATATGTAAGGTTCTTAATCTAGCCATCGAAGGGACTTGAAAATCTCCAAGGAAGAGACTCCACAACCTCTCTGGGCAACCTGTGCCAGTGCTCTGGCACCCACAGAGAACAGAAGTGCTGCCTGATGTCCACAGGGAACCTTCTGAGCTCCAGTTTGTGCCCATTGCCTCTTGTCCTGACACTGGGCACTACTGGAAAGAGCCTGGCTTCATCTTCATTGCATCCTTCCTTCAGGTATTTATATACATTGATGAGATCAAATGATCATTTATGAGAACTTGAATAAAAAAAAAAATAATTACCACACATGGACACTGATGATTCAAAGTCCTTTGCCAGCCTTCCAGTCCATAGCTCCAGCCAACAAGATGCACCAGCAGCTCTTCAGCTGGGCTTTTTCACCAGGTCCTACACATGACTTCTGTGTTTCTTAGCTTACATAGATGGGAATACGACTGGTATGGGCCCGTACCATGAACTTGGTAGCATGTGAACAGGTCTGAGCTAGGACCCTTTCCATTTTGCTTCCAGCAGAGAGAACAGTTTGGGTTTGTGTCTGTCTTTATTACAGTGAAAACCTGAAAGATCATTAAACAAGAGTGGATTTGTGGGCCTGTCTCAGGATGCAACCTACATGCTTCAATTAACAGGAAAAAAAGGCTATCCTTAGTGAAGGTGTCTTTCAACAACATTAATTAAAATAGCTGTCTCCTTCTCTATTACTCCTAATTGTATTTCAGCCATTAGTTGGTTTTTAAAGCATTATTTCCTTGCTATAATGAGCCAAGAGACTGCACCAGGTACTATCACGGTGCACTTTACTTCAAGAGCCAATTTACCGCAGTCCTTAGGAAGGATCCCAAGATAAAGGAGAGGAAACAACTTTTTTTTTTTTTTTTTTTTTTTTTTTTTTAATAAGTATAGTTCTTTCTGCACACGACTGAGGGATGGAGTAGAATTTACTAGTACAATATTTGACCCAAAACATACAGCAGTAGTAGAAAATAGTTTTTTAACCTGGTGTTGCCTCCTGCAACTGCACAAATACCACAGCCTCAGACAGGTAGACAAGAAATGTGATGGACATGAAACAACCACTCTAGCTTATATATGCACCTGTAACGCAGGTCTCAACAGCCAGATTTACTAGCATAAGGAATAAAATGTTATTATGTTCCCAGAATGCTGCAGGAAAGATTCAACTCATTTGCTTTTGGCTGTCAACATGAGGGGTACAAGCGAGTTATCTAAGCTCTCTCAGAAGTTAATGAAAAGAGATAAGCACTCCGAAGTTGAATCATGACACCTGTCTTGGACAGCCTTCTTAGAAAAGGATGAATCACCCTCCGGAGGTGTCTACTCCTTCTCACTGACTATCAAAAGAGTCTAGACAAATAACTTTCAGGCCACTGAAGTTAGGAAATATGAATCCCACTGAAGACACCTGAAGGTAAAGATACAATATCGTTTAATTCAATTGATGGATCTCAGTTCTTATCCAACATCTGTTTTAAACTCAGAAACACCCTTCAAGGAATTAGAGTGATTTGCCAAAAAGCGTTAGCACTGGAGACTAAAATTCTGCTGTGCCATCCTACTCGTGTTATATTATTATTGCAGCCTCTCACAGAGATGTTATGTCTTCACTGCCAAAAGTGAGAGGTTTTTATAGCAGATAACTAATATATGTTATCCATCTTGTTATAAAACCCTGGGGGGAAAAAAGCACAGTGATTCTGACTGCAGTATAGCTAAACGAAGCTTTGCCCAGAGGTGGCGGATTGGGTTGATCGTGTGTAGTTACACTGCAGTAAAAATGTCCTGTATTTCATCTTCACTAGGGTTTTAACGTGTTATGGCTTTTTATCTCCCTCACTGTAAAAAAAAAAAAAAAAAAAAAAAAAAAGATTGATGCTTCAGGCGGAAAGGACACAGCTTTACTTTCTAGAGTTTACACACACACACACACATATATATGTATTTACATATGTATTTCTCAATTTCCTAGAATACAGATCAAGTTATAGCGAAACTGACACTTAATTTTTCCCATTAACATGTAATGAAATTAACCAAGTTTTGAACTCCAACAAGGCAGCTATTCAGCAGTTTAGGAAGAGCAAGGGACAAAATTCACTGTTGATTCCAATTGATCCAGCTATTTTTCCTGAAAGATACCCTCCGGATATCTGGTCAGCATTAGGACTTGCACTTCCCAAAATGGAGAGCACACCAAAAGACATTTTTTGCAGAACTCCACACCATTCTCTGTCATTCATAAGTACATTAATGCCACCAGGCTTGTTACAATCTCTTATTTGCATTTTAAAGAAACTAATTACTACTTTAACAAAAAACCCTAGATGTTCAAAATGCTCTCACTGCTTCTGTTTCATATTATAAACCAATTACCAATTAAAAAAAGGAATTTGGTCTTTGGGTGTAACTTGTAGGGACCTTGATGGGATTGAAACACTAACCCTACAATTTACTAACAAAAATAGTCCACCAGCTAAACCACACTGCAGCTCTACCACTGGGGAAGAAATATTCTCAACATACTAGTACACTGCAATTCCATTTTCTCTGTTGGTTCAGCTCATTTGAGAACAAAATGAGAAATGAAATTCAGTAGCAGAAAGGACCAATAAATTTTTACAAATTTTCCAAAAAAGAAAATACTCATCACTTCACTTTATGTTACTGCTGGATGAAAAAGGAAATGGTTATTTGAGTCTGAATTCCAGTAACAACATCTGGGTGAAGATCTCTATTGCAGAGAGTCCATACAAGCTTTCCATGTATCAGAGACCTACCTAAAAATCTTCATAGTAAGCCCTTAGAAATGTAGATGACAAGATTTGCTTCAGTCCTGGGAACAGGATAAACATCACAGTGTCCTAAACGCAGCTCAGCCAAACACAGAACTGGGAACAGTGGTTTCATCCCAGATCCTAAAAATAGGTGGTCCTGCCCAGGTTGTTTCAGTTGTTGTTAATGTGACAGGTTAACTAGGTCTGAGCAAGGTTTTTCATGGTTCAACTATGCAAGTGAAATGGCTTCCAGAAGCAGTTCCAGTTTCAGGTGATATGAAGATTTTGATTCAACATTGCAAAATGGCACATATTTCACAGTGAAACTCTTTGATGAGAAAGTTTCTATTTAACCAGGACAGAGTTTTTATGTTAAACTTTAGCCCAAGTGTCACAGGCAGCCTCATCACCTGTTGCAGATCTCATTGCAACTATCCACAACAGGATTTTTAGATTTCAATAACATGGAGCCAGAAGAAAAAATAAATAAATAAATCCAAAACCTTAGAGACCAAGCTCACCATTGCTGCATCAGGTTTACAGAAACATTTATTTCATAACAAGTTGTGGGGTTCAGGGAACACTCCAGGTTTGAGGAGAAAGCCTAATATGCTTTGATGGGACCTCTGGGGCATTGTATGGGGTCTGGCGTGCTCTGACGAGCACTCACACTTCTCTGTCACTTGCAATAGATTGTAACAGTTCCGTTAGCAGAACTGGGACTAAGTGTCCATAGCGTTTCCAGATCTGGCTTTCCCTATCCTATATAGAACTTCATCCCCAAGTCAAAGGAGAGCAGAGGAAATCTCACACAGAGGTGCGCCTAACCAGGGTGGGTGATTGCCTGGCTCCACGTGATGAGAGATACCATTAGACTTCTATGGCACATAAACCACAAAACAAGCAGGCCTAGAAGATTAAATAAGTGGTTTCCTTTCAGTGAAAGGTCAGCTTAGAGGGCTGTTAAGTAAAGAGGAAAAAAGCCCTGACAACACAACAGCTGCTGAGCTTTATAGGTCTTTAGCTTTTCAAAGGACACCTGGCAATGGTTTTCTCCTCATCTCTCTGTTCAGCTTGGACAGAAAAGCCTTTAACTAAACCTGAAACCTTAGAGGTTTTTGTGTGCCTTGCCCTAGTTTCCTGCTGAGCACCTGCCCAGAGGTTATTCTTTCTGCTGAGGATTCCTCACAGGTCCATTGGAAAGGAAACGCCCAAGTACTACCCCAAGGACGAGCCCTCCCTTTCACCCTGTCTTTTGGAGTCCACTGGAGCAGACAGAAAGCCTCCTTGTGACTGCAGGTGGGTAAGTATTGGGCTCCACAGCCTCATTTCAGAAAGTGCTGAGCACTCTGAGTTCCTGCAAAATCAATGAGGGCTGCAGGCGGTGTTGAAACACAAGCTACTAATAACTTTCAGCACACAACAATATGTCCCAGTCTTTTGTCTGTTCCTCTTTCTGTATTCCTCTTTCATTCCTACCCTGTTTAGGAAAGGCTCCTGCAGTCACCGTATTTTTCCTCTTTTTGTTCTCTAAATGGCACATTACTTTTTCATAAGACATAATTTCTCCTGCCACTGAGACCCATACTTTCCCTGAGTGTCTCAATGTTTCTTTCTAATGTCTGGGGCTCACTTTTATTTGTCATGGGTCTAATCTTCTCTCTGCCTTTACAATTAGTTTTGCTGCACATTGAACATTATTCAGAGAGATTTCTTAACTGAAAAGCAAGAAAAACTATTTCAAGCTAGAGGAGATGTTATCATTCAACTAGATTCTGTGATTTTGGACAATACATTGCTGGCAGTCCAGAGACTCATTGTTTTACGTAAAAGTTTGCCCATGTTTTATGATGCTACTACTTTTATGAAAGAAACTGGAATGAAAGAAACTGGAGATAAGAAAGGCAAGTACAAAAGAGTTCATTGATCCCATTTTATTATATCTCTACCTTCAGAGACCCTTGTTAAGATTCCCAGTGGTCTGTAGGAAGCTACAGGTTTGGAACAGATTCCTTTTTTTCAGCCGTATCCGAGTAGAAGTAACTCCATTTTCTGCCACAGAGTTACTTCTAAAAATATGTTGTTTAGATGAGTGCTCGATCCATACCTTTGCTCCCTAAACAGAAAGCAGGAACAAGACCACAGTTTTGCAAGGCTGAATTCCCTCCTTACCTGAAGATGATGACCAACATACCACATTCTCCAGGGCACCGGGGAAGAAAACCAAATTGATAATTCCCTTTCCAAAATTGTAGCAGTGAAAGCAGTGATCAGGTCACTCATCCCACCACCAGGGAGATGCTCCCAGCCAGGCACAGTGCATGCCCGAGGAGGGAGAGCTCTGTGGTTACAGCTAGCACCTTGAACAACCAGAAGCTAAGTTAGTGGTAAGGCAGCAATAATTACTTGTACTGAACAGCATATTTAAGGGAAATGTAATGATATCATGAAGAGATCAGTCTGCAATGGGATATTTTTGTTAACAGGCAGTTTATTCACGGCAAGTAAGCTGTACTGAAGCCTAGAAACTGAGTTTGAATGGGAAGAACTGCCTAGCGATCAATTTTGTGCAAACTTTAACCACAGGATGGCAGAGCACAGGCTCACGTTTATGGTAAGAGCATTTTGCTCAGCTTTCTGAAGCCCTTAGCAAATGATACATGGTTTATAAAGCTGGCATGAACCAGCACTGTACCAAATTTCCCATTCCAGCTCTTCCTCCCATCTCTAATTTCTTGTTCTCACCTCCTGCCACATTCTCCTCTGGGACAGCAAACGGCCATGTGGCTGCACGGTGAACTAAATTGGAGTGCAAACTACTCCAGGAAAGAAGGCAACAACCCTCATTGTCTCCCTGCTGTAGTTCATGGTGGGGCCACGTAAAAGTCTGTACTGACAGATGGGAGAAGGAAGCTGGGAAGAGTAAGCCTTTCTTTTTTAGCAGCAGGGCTGGGCTTAACTGGCTGCAAAACAGCACTGTTGCTAACTCAGAATAAACCTATTCATTTCATAGTCCCAAGTGAAATAGGAAGTTATTTAAGTGATACAGAGATTGTACACAAGCAGTATAGGACCATAGTCATGCTCTGGGAAAACAGTTACTTCTATGTAGAGGACCTGGAGCAACCAGCAGTCTCAACCTCGAGCTCAGGGGTTTCACCAGCTCTGGAATGGTTTTGGTTTAAGCTGGTGATGACCACAACAAGTGGGAAATTGGATTCAAGAGTTTTAGGCAAGTGCTTGATTTGAAAACAAACAAACAAAAAATGCTGCATGAGAAAAATTATCCTTGCTGTGTTTGCTGGAGCCATAAACCAATATACCAGGCTGTTCTTCAATCCACAAAGTGGCAGAAGAAAGTTGCATAATGTCATCCCCATTAAGCCCATCAAATATTTTATGCCCTCCTAGCCCACCATTCATGAAAAGTGAAAGCTCTTCTCCTCTTTAAGGAAAAGTTAAATCAATTGGAAATTCTCTCACTGACCTTTTATGCCTTAGCAGAAAACTGCTGTTAGCCAGCAAATGTGGGAGTGAAAGGATGTGTGATCCTGTCATCTGTGACATGAAAAACTACTATGAACTGGAGATGGTACAGAGTTTGAGAAAGTCACCACTGCAGCTGGAGGTGACAAGAGCATTAAGAAGCAACAAAATCAGAGATGATACCAGCTCAGTCACTGCAGGTTTTTTTTGTTGTTGTTGTTGTTGTTTTTGTTTGTTTGTTTGTTTTTTAAAGCAGCAGTTGTTTGCTCAGCTTTTATCAAACTTTCCAAACCATCTGGAAGTGCCTAGATTTTCAAGTGAGAATCAAAATCATTGATTACTAATCCGAAAAAAAATATATAGTAATCATCATTACTGATCAAAATTAGTAGCTGCACACAGCCTGGATATACTGTTAAGGAGCTGAATGTGGAACATCCCAGTAAGAATGCTGTCTGTGGCAGGCATGATGCATACATGAGGTAGAAGCACAAGAGTTAGAATATCTTCATGGGACATATAGTGCTAACCAGACTTTAGCCAGTCTGTTAGACAGCAGACACTACTCTAAAACACCTCAACCTTCTCTGCACTCAACGTGGAGGTGCGTGCCACAAATTTTTCCAAGGAAATTTATAGGTCCACTTCCAACATGCCCCAAGTTCTGCCCATATAACAATAAGTTATATTCACATTTGTCTCTACAAGTGATCACAATAATGAGAAACAGCTTCTAGATGACCTTGCAGTAAAAGCAGGTAAGACTTCAAACTACCATGAAGATGATCTTCTGGAGAGTGCAAATAGACCCACACTCCACCTACGAAAGTGAAACCAGTCTACAGATTCCCAAGTCTATAAATTCTGCTCACCAAATTAAAAAGAAAACTACTACCACAACTAAGTTCATTTAAATATTTCAGGCTTCTTGCTCCTGTCAGCTAGTTGAGTTCTACCTCCTTCCCTACTTCATGATGTCTACCACAAAGCTATCTAGAAATAAATGTTTTTACAGTGAAATTTCAGAGCTCAACAAGTATAAAATGTTCATGTCAACAGTTAGGTAAATATTGCTAAGTACTGATGTGTTCAAATATTGCAATAGTCAACTGAAATTTGACCATGGTGATTCAGTTTTTCAGGAACTGTCAGTCACTGAATTTCCACAAGATATGGCAATTCAGATGCCTACCCTTTGGTCTCAGTATATGTGATAGTTTTAATATTGAAGGCCAAGAAGGAACAGACCGCATTTCTGATGACAAGCTCTTCTGCGAACATGACATGAACCTGAGGAAAGCTGACTTCAAAGAAAAGACAGCTCTGAAGCTTTTAGAATATTATTTTGAATGGTACTCAAGCTGGTGTCTTGAAAGTCCAAGCCCCTTTTGCATTAGAAATGGAGCAGTAGTAGCACAGTACTTATTCTATGCACTGCACACACAACCCAAAGTCAAGAAAGGCACATACAAAATGGAAAAATACATTTTATGAATCACCTGAACATGTGATTGCTTTTGAGACTTCATCACAGGACTTATTACTTGCTTTGAAATCAATAACAAAGCATTGGTACCTACCAGATATCAAAACATTTCAACTCTAGTTCCTTGTGCTTGCAGAGAACTTGAAATTCTTATGACGTAGTTTTTGGTTTTTAGATTTGCAGAAAAACTCATTGTGGCATACAAATCACTCTCATAGGCAACAAAAAACTGATCGTAGCAAGGGCTACATTATACATACAGCTCACTACTGGACATAGACCAATGCTGAGCACAGTACTTCCTTAGAAAACATCTGTGTGTACTTCTCCTATTACTAAATGTAGAAAAAATAGCTCTTAGCAGCAAATATAGGTCTAATGCCAAATTTCTTTTCAAAATCATACTTGTTGATGTAGTCAAAGGTTGCCAAGTCATAGGCTTCTCCGTATGGCGCCAGTGAGTAGTGAGAATGTTTTGGAAAGTCTTTGGTCAGTTTTGCAAACTGTACCTTATCATCTGTCTGGCTTAATGATAACGCAATAAACTCAAATATTACAATGTCCAGAGCACTGTAATCAGTGTTATTTAAGACATACAGGTGTTTTAGGGAACCACTGCAATGTCTCTCCCATTGAGGCTTACCAGATGATAGCGTTAACCTCCAGAGCGAGCAGATTTGAGCCAGTCTGACAGCTTTATACATGCATTAAGTTACCAAGTTCAGCTTCGAATAAAACCTGTGTGTGAGCCAATTGGCTCTCGCTGACAAGCATAAGCCTACTATCTACCTCCCAAAAGCAGGTGCCAGTATATTTTTAAATATTCCATAGGTCTGTTGTTATCCCTACAACATATAAGCAGAAATCCTATTTAGAAACCAAGTAGCATCTCTGGAATTTTTAACGGAATACATCTGTCCTGCTGTCTTGTAAAACCATTACCCATTTTTGCCTGCTAACTATAGTTCAGAATGTAACAGAGACTTTTGGCAAAAATATCTCCCACTGCCACCATGTCTCACTGAGCAGACATTCTATTTTTTGATTCTGCTATGCTTACTTGCAGAAGATCAAGTGAGACCGAAAATGTTACTAATGTTCATAATGACATATTCTTATAAATAATTTCAGTCAAATATAGCAAGACGGAATGACAGAGTCTAGGACAGACATCCAGTGAGACCAGAGACAAGAGATTACGAGCAGCTGTTGGCACGAAATCCTGTTTTTGCAACACTGCACAACTTTTCACGTTTCATAGTACAGTAGCACGGGGACTGGAAGACTCATCACTAGTCAGCACAAAAACAACAAAAAAACTTTCTCTCTACCAGTTCCACTCATTGATTCATGTGTCTCCCAGGAGCTCACAGAAGATTATATCTATTAAAACCCTGGCTTGGCTCTGACGATACACGTTTTTATCTCAGAATGTGCACGAACTAAACAGCATCTTGGCATGTGCCCTTGTCACGTCTTCCACCCACCCAGTAGTTTGTACATTCCTGTTTTATGCAGTGTTGTCACATTAAAATTACAGAAAGTTAACTACAACATCTACTGCAAGTTTTACCTTCTAAATATGTGTGATAGATAGTCCTTACAGTGAACCCCTCTCCTGTTCCCACCGTATTAACACAACTAAAAGTGGCACATGCACCAGAATAGACTGGGTCCCATTCCCAACAGCTCTCTGCCATCCTCCAAAACATTTCTATTTCACGTATTCAGACAACAAAAAGTTACCTGATCTCTACATTAATACTTCTGCTGATGGTGCTCTTGCTGTCTCATACTCTACTTCAATGGCCAGCTCCGGTGCCACCAATAATTTCTTCATTTCACACAGAATCACAAAATGGTTTGGGTTGGAAGGGACCTTAAGGATCATATAATTCCAACCCCCCTGCCATGGGCAGGGACACCTTCTACTAGGTGCAAAACATGCAAAACGATAAATTAAACAAGTATAGAGAGACTGATTCTGCTTCATAAAAGTTTCCTTGTATTCAGTCTAGAAAGAAATGACAAGAAAGATACGTAACCTGTTCTGGCAAGGTTGGGCAACCTGGTCTAGGTGTCCTTGTTTGAGCAGCGTGGCTGGGCCAGATGACCTCCAGATGTCCCTTCCAACCTCAACCACTCTGTGATTCTGTAACAGCCCTCCAAAGAGGACAGACTGCTGTACAGAGGAAAAGAATGAATACTTTTTGATATCCAGTGAAAACAGGACCAGATCAGGCTCCCCGTGTGGTGAGAGGGACTGAGGCCAGACATCAAGTAGAAAGTCTCCCCTGTTAAAACTGGAATGAAGGATCTAGAGACATTAGAGCATCTCAACAGCATCCTTGAATCAGAAAAACACCACCTGGGAACACCTTTTGCACACCTATCTCCTATAATTGTTGTTGCTGTGGAACTCATACCATTGCAAAGATTAATACATTTTTATGCACCTGTGTTTGCTGCCTTAGTTGTTAACTCCCCTTTCTATTCTGGATCCACTTCCTTCAAATCCACCTGCATTCACTGTGTCCCACGTACTTAGATACTCAATTCCCCTTGTCACTGTTCACTTCCTTACGCTTTGTTATTCTCCCTGAATGTCCCTCCAAATGTACACATTATCCACTCGTTGTTTGTTCAGCTAATTCCTTCCTCTCTGCTACCTTTCTTACTAATAATGTTCATTGATGGCTGTCTGATTCTCTTTGTTCTCATTTAAAACAATTCATTTAGCAGTCTACTTTCCCCTTAAATTTCTCTGTATCCAACACAGTTAAACTTTTCCCTTTCATCTGCCCTTTCAGTGGTTTTATTTCTCCCCACCAAACCCAGTGAAGTTGGAAGCAAGCACCCTGGAGAGTGACAGTGATCACACTCTGGAGTAAGGATGATCCTAGTAATCCTCTGGGATTTAATGAGTAGTGTTATGCACATATGTGGGGACGTAATATGGGCTCAGAAAGCCACGGGCAAATAGCATTACACTCTGTCAGATGGGCAAATGATTTCTTGAGAAGGCAACAGGCACAGACCCAGGCAAGAAGTACTAAAAACAGTTTTCTGGAAAAGGAAGGTAATAGATTTTTTAAGAAAAATCAGAATCTGGGAGATCAGCAGCTGCATTAGGAGGTTGTTTGAGTTGTTTGTGTCCACCAGAGGTGCTTACCCTTCCTTATTCTACGCTGGTCTTAAGTGTGTATGATTACATACAATTTCAACAGAAAAAGACCCAGCTCCTTCAATCTGCACCATGTACAGTCTATATACAGGATTACTTTCGCTTGTATCATGATTACACTGTCCATAAACATCTTTATTTAGACTGCAAAAAAGTAGTTGTACCCTGGCAATGTCAACAGGTTTATGCCTGCTTTTGCTACTCACTGTACGAGAAGCATACATAAGTCCAGAGCATTAAAGTAACACTTATTTCTTGCAAATGGAGGTCACAGAGAGCAATAAAAGAGCCTCACAACACCAGCCAGAAGACCTGCTTCTTTCCAAGCAAATTATTGTCAACAGAGAGTAACACAACTTCCCAGCCTGCAGACGTGGTCATTGACATTGCAACATGTTACAGCATCACACAGGGACTCAAGTTCAGACCTATGACCCAGAAAAACGTCTCATTAATTTGACCCAAAGAACACCAAATGACCACAACACATACTGCGAAGAGCAGCAAAACCAGGTAACTTTTATATAGTCATTGAAAACAAGAGGGTGATTTATCAGTAGTAGAAGGTGAAGGGGTGATGTGATTGCTGTTCCCATTAAAGGGCTGGGACATAGCAGACATAATGTTATTACAATTATTTTCCAAGGGGCTGGAAATTCAAAGTTTGTTTGTTCTGTTTGATTTTCAGACACTGCTCTCTATTAAACAGCATTCAAAACATCACCAGGGTTTATGTGGTTCGTAGCCAGACCACTTGTGAACACCCCTTGTCAGTAGAGTTGGGATGCTGAAAGGCCAAAAATGAAAAGTATCTTTTTGTTTCCTACAGGATTAATCTCAGAAGCATCCAGAGCACTCTTTTCATATTATGATGCCACAAAATAAGAAAAAAAAAATATCTATGCAAAATAGACCAAAATTCTGGGTACAAGTAAGACGTCAACCTTCACATCTATGCCAGCAGGATACACTGGATATAGATCAAAATTTATTCAGTAATCCAAAATCTAATAGAGCAACTAAACTATATCAGAACAAAAAGTGAAGTCACATTCCGCTCTCCAGGTGACCACTAGAAGCTGGCTTATATTTAATGCTGACTTGGGCAGAAGAACCCAGAAAGTGAGTGCTTCATTGCACTCCAGGTAGTAAAATGACTTCTTACAGAGGGGAACAGAGAAAAAGACAATAAAATAGAGAACTATCAGCATAGAGTTAGAACCAGGTAATCATGGAAGGAAATAATCACAGCCCTATGTTAATTGTACCTATTATAATTCTCTTTGTGTAGAAGAAGTAGGAGCTCTACTTACTTTCACAGAGACGTCTTCTCAGCTTCCCCCGAATTTTGTCAATGGCATTGTAATCGGAGACATGAAACACGTGAGCAGACTTGGGTTCTGAAGCAATCTCATCGAGCTCCTCTTTTAAGGCTTCGCCAACACCCACAGCAAAGATCCTAATTCCAGCCTGATGGGCTGCAGTGGCTGGATCCAAGACATAATCCTGGCTCCTTCCATCAGTCAGAAGGATAGCCACTTTTTTAACGGTTTGATCACTGAGTCTCCCACCTGCTTCTTTGGAAAAACTGTATGTGTTGATGTACCTGAGAGCATCTCCAGTGTTTGTATTGCCCCCATAATACTTAATTTTTCTGGCAGCCTCTTTGATTTCCTCACGAGTTTTATATTTTCCCAGGTCGAACTCGGTAGTCGGCCGATCACTATATCGCACCACACCTACACGGGTTTTATCTGGGCCAATCTCAAAAGTTTCCACCAAATTAGCCACCCACTGCCGAACCTTCTCAAAATCTTCTTTTCCAACACTGGAGGAGGCATCCAAGATGAACACGAGGTCATAGTGAACGTTCTTGCAACCTGCAGGAGTGGCAGAATATATCGCTGAGGGAAGGTGAAAGACAAGTATCAGATATAAAAAATACTCCTCGGGCATGGCTCCCCAGCGAGTCATTCTGAGGAGGCAGCAAACCTCCCTAACCTGCAGAGAAAGCGCTGATTCTCAGTCACTCTTCCTTGTGATTCACCTCATCTGTTTCAGGACATCTACTGTAGATCGGCACACACTTCTCTTTGAAATGCAAAGCCTTTCTCTTCCTGCACTACTAACTTCCTTTGCTCAATCTTTCACCTACACCATCTGCATGCATATGAAGCTATTTTTCTCTTTTAAAAACTTCATTGCAGTCCCTCTGCTCAGGCAATGCTCTGAAATGACCTTGGCAGCTCAAGAGACCTGCTCTGACCTTCCCTTTGCCAATCCTGACCTTGAGTAGTGAAACTTTCATGTTCCCTCTTGCATTAGCATTATGATTTATTTATGCTTAGCTAGAAGCACTTCTTCTGCTCAGCATGATATCTTGGTGAAGCAAGTTTATAACAAGATTATTTTGATTTTGAGGCTCTCTGTCATTGACTATTGACTAAAGGATGACTCACTGAATACTGGGATGGCTTCCTTGACAACAAAGGGCAGTTCCTTTGTGTGAGAAAAGTTCACTTATCCCCACAAACACCCTTTTGGCTCCAGCCATGATATTTGTAATCTAAGGCCTATGTAATCCGAAAGGCAAATGTATTTTAATTGCAGTTTTCTTGCCCTGTGAAACCAGACTGGTCATATATTTGTCAGCTGCTTGCCAAGAAAATAGATCTCCCAGGAGATGTTTCCTATCTCTCTCTGAACACAGACAAGCCAACCAGCAGTACATTCATAAAAAGACCCAGAGGTGACCAAGATGTATCAACGTAATGCCACAGCTGGGCTAAATATATACAGAGATGTTTAATTTACTATTATAAACCATAGTACCTAATAAGTTACAGTTTCAAGACTGAAAACTGCTCTA
The DNA here is from genome assembly GCA_011076525.1 of Nettapus auritus. NCBI lineage: Eukaryota > Metazoa > Chordata > Aves > Anseriformes > Anatidae > Nettapus > Nettapus auritus. The sequence continues at coordinate 145,722,257 of CM021766.1, forward strand.
CAAAGTCAATTTATGGTCACAACCATCAGCCATCATTTCTCCAGTAGTTCTTCTCCTACATCACCTCACAAAGTACAACCAATCATGTGAAAAACAAAACATCTATAATACGGTGCGTGACAGAGATCTGGTCCATACAAGTGCCTGTGCCACTTCATCCCTTTTATAGGGCTTTTCTTTGCCCCATTGAACTGGAGATATTATATGTGTCCTCTGAACTGGTGGCAATTGCCTTTAAACCCTTCTGCTTTATCAATAAAAAAAATATGTGACTCCAGTCATTCTCGCTGTACAGTTTGTATGTTTTCACAACAGATTAGTTCCATCCAAGTTCCAGCAATTAAATGCACATCAGTGACTAAGATACATTACATGTGCATTTGAAGTGCATCTTGCAGTTTGGTTTCATAGGAAATTAATTCAGGGCTGCTCACTAAAGTGAACCAAAGTACAGTAAAAGGAAATGCTTAGAAAATTCACTGTGGAAGTTTTGAAATCCTTGTCAGGGCCCTGAGACCATATTTATTCTGTGGGGTTTGGCTGTCATGGCTTTGGATGAGCTCCTCAGGAAGCTCTTCTAGAAGCATTCAGAAACATTTGTCTCTCCTTCCCCTGGAAGCTGCTTTTAAGGTGAAGTTGTCACCCTTGGTCCTTGCCTGAGCCACTGACTGATTTCCCAGCTTTACCTCAAATCTGCCTCACCTCCGAGGACATCCCTGGACAGTAGTTGATCCCATCTGCTGTCTTCATAATGAGAGAATGGTTTGGGTTGGAAGGGATCTTAAAGATCATGTAGTTCCAATTTCCTTGCAATGGGCAGGGATACCTCCCACCGGACCAGGTTGCCTAAAGCCCCATCCAGCCTGGCCTTGAACACCTCCAGGGATGGGGCATCCACAGCTTCTCTGGGCAGCCTATGCCAGTGCCTCACCACCCTCTGAATGAAGAATTTATTCTGAATATCTAGTCTAAATCTATTATTTCTTAGTTTAAAGCCATTCCCCCTCGTTCTATCCCTAGACCCCCTGACAGAGTCCCTCCCCAGCTTTCCTGTAGGCCCCCTTTAGGCACTGGAAGGCCGTTGTAAGGCCTCCCCGGAGCCTTCACTTCTCCAGGCTGAACATCCCCAACTCCCTTAGTCTGTCCTCATAGGAGAGGTGCTGCATCCCCTTGATCATCTTTCTGGCCCTCCTCTGGACTCTTTCTAACAGGTCCATGTCCTTCTTGTGCTGGGGACCCCAGAGCTGAACACACGGCTCCAGGTGGGGTCTCACAAGAGCAGAGCAGAGAGGGACAAGCACCTCCCTTGCCCTTCTGGCCATGCTGCGTTTGATGCAGCCCAGGATACGGGTGGATTTCTGGGCTACAAGTACACATTGCCAGCTCATGTTGAGCTTCTCATCAACCAACATCCGCAGGTTCTTCTCAAGGCTCCTTTCAATCCATTCTCCACCCAGCCTTTATCTATACTTGGGATTGCCCCGAGCCAGATGCAGGACCTCACACTTGGCTTTGTAGAATGTTATGAAGATCACACAGGCCCAACTCTCAAGCCTGTCAAGGTCCCAGAATGTTGCAGGTGATGAAAATGGACATTGGCTCTTGTTGCAAGGAATATTCCCGAGACCTCACCCAGGTGCTGCTGTTCCTCTAGTGTCTAAGGGAAAAAACTTTTATGTATGGGTTTAGGCTCATGTTGGGAACAACCTGTCCACATCGGATCACATTGGAAACAACCTGTCCACACTAGATCATGTTCTGTGATGGCATTTTGTGAGAGAATGCTTTTCTCTAACCACAGAGCAAGAAAGGTCTGGATGGATACACCAGCAGCATGAGCAGCCTTCTGAACATTGCTGCAAGGAAGCAAATAGCAATTCTCTCAAGGGTAACAACAGCGTGAAGATGATGGAGTATATGGATTTATATTATGGGATGTCAATTACATTACATCCGTGTATATAGATTAGATTGCCAAGCGTAGTTCTGCTTGCTCTTTGCAAAATATAAAGGATATAACAGTAAAGGCTAAGCAAGACATTTCTGCTTTCCAAATGAAAAAAAAAATCACTGTGTTAATCTATGCTGCCTGAATAAAAGAATACAAATCACATTAGACTAACTAAAGAATATAAAGGTTTAACCATAAAGCCTACAAGGTACAGACCTTCCTGTTGCTCATTTTAATGACTCAGCAGGTGAGATTGCTGCAGTTTAAAAACAAACACAACAGAAAGAATCTATCCTATCTGTGTTCAAGGGCAATGAGCCTTAAAACAAGGTGGTTTTGAAGTTTAAAAAGCAGTGCCTATTCAAGCAGTATTGCAGGGAAGAAAAAGACGGTCTTCCTGGATCATTTTCTTAAAGTTAGTGATTCTTTGCTTACAGACCTGATGGCAGTGGGATTAAATGCTGCAGAAAAGCTTTTACTAAATATTAATCTGCATTTTTAGCACAGCAATGTCCACTGTTGGACAAAATTGATTGTTTTCCAAGAATGCTATTATAATGTTGTTTACTGGCAGAAACAGTTCATGTTAAGGGAATATGGGAGATAATTCATAGAAAGTGAACTTTCAGTTTTGTAATTACAGGAATGCTCTGTGGAAATATAATTCTAGGAGATGCATTCAGCAGCTCAGACACTGAGTCAACCATTTTGCTATATTGCCATTAAAAATAGTCCACAAACAAGCCATAAGGCCAAAATTATTTAAAGTAATCACAGAAAGAACATATAAATGGTACCACCATTTCCTTCCTGTGAGTGATCCACAAGCAGAAAAAAAAGATGCTATTCCACATTATTTTGTTACTAAGTACTTACTCCTGTTAAACTTGATACAAAAAGCCTTACATAGATCACATAACATCACTGTAAAGCAGCTATTCCTTAGACAGAGAGAAGGTCTAAAAATTCCTTTTCTTTACTATAAATTAGCCAAGGATACAGAATAGCATCTTTGCTAGAAAAAGAGCCAGAAAGACTCCATCTCAAACACAAATACCTAAATAAAAGATAAAAAATAAACCTTTGGGCTTTCATAATGAATAAGCAGTGTAGGTCTACAATTGTATTTTCTCCGTGACCTCTAGCACTTCTAGATAACACTTCCTACTTCCCCTCAAAAAATAATGTGTCCCTGTGAAGACAACCCGTAGGAACAGCTTCTCATTTGCACCACCCTCATTCACAGAATCCCAGAATGGCTGAGGTGGGAAGGGACCTCTGGAGGTGATATGGTCCAACCCCCCACTCAAGCAGGCCCACCTACAGCAGGGTGCCCTTCAGTAGCAATTGGGGGAAGGTGCTAACTGGCACAGGCCAAAAACCATGTCAGGGTCTATTCTAGACAGTGGGAACCATGAGACAGAAGAATGAGAAGAGTACCTTGACTGTTTAGTGCACCAGGAAAGCCAGCCAGAAGGAAGATTCACCATGTCTAACCTGAAACCCTCTGAAGGCAACATAAGGAGTGGTCTCCATGCCATCTCCATGGATGAGGCATATCTTGAGCAAACTTCACACTTCTCCCTTTGTTCTGGGTGGCTGAGACAACTTGTCTAAGCCCACAGCAGAACCAGAAACTCTAGTTAAATTATAACCTTGGTCCCTGAGTTAACTCCATCCTTAAGATCTGTTTTATGTCTTTTCAGCAGTAAATGTCTTGCTTGTTTTTTTTTTTTTTTTTCATTTGCTTTACTGTTTTCCTCCTACCAATGATAGCATCTCAGCCATGTAAAAGCCCCAGCAACTATTTAACACAAGTGTAATACTGCATACCTGCTCTTTGTGCCTCAGTTATCTCCCCACCGAACACAAGTGTAAGAAGAACCAGGAGATGGGGTACGCGGCATCTTCTCATAACAGACATATCTCCTTCCTCACATTAGCTTGTCTTTTCACTGTGATGAGAAGCTCGCAAGAAATCCAATTTGTAGCCTAGCAAGGAAAATAAAGAGCAAGTGTTATCTCATAGAAAAACAAACAGAAGCAATGATGCAAGCCATGGGAGCACCGTTCTGGGGAGCTGTCGCTTCCGCCTGTCATTTTGTTGACCAGACACAAACCACTCAGACAAAGAGGCAAGAAGTTCACCTACTTTTCAAATGCGATAGCCTTTCACTGGCTCTATTCAGCATGCAGCAGCCTGAACAGAAAAAAGGAGAGAGATTACCAGATTATTATACTTTAATTGAGCCCACTGCCAACTACACAATCAACGCACTGGAGTGGAAACCATTCCTGACCCAGCCCTCCCACACATTCATCATTAGGAGAAACAAAACGCGGAGCCGAGATACAGTCCACTGCAAATCACATACGACCCATTACCACTGTGCCCATTGCTGCTCTCCGTTCCCAAGCCCCAGAAATGCTGAGCACTAAAAACGTATGGCTGTTTTCATGCATTTGCTTGCTGATCTCGGTCGTTGTCTATAGTAGTAAACTCAGCAGCTTCAGAATGAGTCTTTCGACTATCTAGATAAGAAGTGCAAAAGCTCAGGTGGAACCCCTTCAGTTTAAGGTCACTGCTTCAAATTTACCTTGTCTGAAGCCACGGAAACCAGCAGGTACTGTAGCAAGGCAGGCCAAGTGCCTGGGATAATAAAAGTTTAGCTACATTTTCTAACACTAAGCTAACTCTTTTTTTTATTATTTAAATATTTAATGATTTAATCCCTCTTTTTTAAAACTAATTTTACTATAAAGATCACAAAGTCATTGCAATTTTATGTACTGAGCTCCATACATGTGAGGGAAAACAGTTTCAACTCTGTTGCTCTTATTGCCTAAGGAATCATTTTGGAAAAGTTTCTCACAGCTCCTGAATCCATCTTTTCCTCCTTAGTGTACACATTCCTTGGTTCATTTTCTTAAGGAATTTCTGCTTCCTCTGTCTTTTAGCATGCACATCAGCTTCTTTCTGTTGATGGGTACAGAAGGCATAAAGGGGACACTGTATTGTAGATCATCGCTGTAGGGCTGATTATGCATTCTAGGATATTTCTTTTCAAAGACAAAGGGTTTTGGGGGAATCTTAGACAAAAAGAACGGTGGTGTCAGCATCTGTTCAAATACAGTCTTGATCAGTCAAATGTTGGGCCAATCTCTATCACGTCTCTCGGAAATAAATTGCACATCATTCTGGCTTAGGAAGGAAAAAATTGAAAAATCTTCTGTAGTCATTGAGACGTAGCTGTAAAGCTTTATTCCAAGGGCAAAATACAGGCCCCTTGATTTTCAAAAATCTGTATCATATACAGACAAGGAGAAAACAATGCACCTAACACATCCTGCACTCTGCAAATAAAAAGAAGGAAGCATCTGCCAGCAGTGGAATATAAATTCAAGAAAGGATCAAAATAAATAAATAAATAAACCCCTGCTTTGTTTATTCAAGTACCATCCCTAAATCCAAAGCGCACAAGCAGGTGCTGTAGTTTACACCTCAACCAGATGGTGTCCCTGCGAGACAGTGAGGTGCTCAGGTCTGAGCTCCCTGGAAGAGACTGCAGGGTAAAAAGGGCATTAAAATATCACAGTGCCCTACAGTAGTTAGAATTTCCTTCTAAATAAACGCATTACTGAAATACCGATAGGGCAGCCGCCTGCGGAGGGATCGGGGCAAGCAACATTTAAAATAGCTATGGGAGCCTTCAGCCCAAGGTTTTTCCTCCTGTGTATTTCTCAGGAAACGTTGGTTTCTGGCACTTAGGGGAGGCAGAGCAAGACGGGAAACCAGATCCGCCACGGGGCATTCTGCACTTTCAGCACTGGGCACTCAAAACGTCATTTCTGTGTGTCTGGGCTTGCACGCCAGCGAAGTTTTATAAATACATTATTAAAAACAGCCTCTGCCAGCTGCTAACCCACAAGGGCCAGGATAAATGGAGCAGACCAGCAGCTGATGTCACTCAGCAGAACAGTGCCGGGACGAGCCGAAGGCAGCTCAGAAGGCAGCAGAAGTGGAGAACTTGGTGGGCATGGTTCGCCTCCCCTCACTTCTGCCCCAAAAGAAGGACTGGAGAGCTGTGTTTCGAAGTCATTCATCCCCACTCCAGGCTAAAATACTTCAAGAGTTCATTGCGGTGTTATAAATGCTGAAAGGTATCTCAGAGCAGTCATTTGGACTAAAAATAGGGGGAGAGGGGGAACACAAATCAAATCAGAACATCTGCTTAAAATCTCGAATCATAACCTGTGGTAGCTTTAATGCACATTTGTGGTTCAGTGTTATTCTTGCATTCGGGCCAAAATACATCATTTTATCCATTTTTATAGCATGGAGAATTGAACCAAGTCTCTTAACTTGCAACTGGTTTATGTATGAATGTATCAAGGAGACAAAATTGCCCCATCCACATCAGGACTCATATCCCAGTAATGAAGTCTTCAGGGGTGTTAGAAGAAAAGTTGGAGATAAAACATTTCTACTGAGAGGTTTTCCACAGCAGTTTCCTTCCCACTTCAGTTCACCAATGAGAGACGAAGCCCAGGCTGTGATCACAGCATCTAATCAATGTTTATATCCTATTCCAGGAGAAAGCGTTGAAAAGGAGCCCTAACTGGGACAGTCTAGGCTTCAGAGTGACCCAAGAATAAGAAATTATGTTTAGGGGACCCTGTTTACAATTGGCCAATGTGGTTTTCTGTTACTATTATTTGCTTCAGCCTAACACATGGCAATATTTTTCCTTAAAGTGACGTAAGTCCATTTACTTCCTTAAAAATACCTATTTTTTTGTGTGTTTATTTTGCAAGCATCATTATGGGATACCTTTGTGACATATTTACACTTAGTAAGTGATACTGCAAAAAGACCTGACAAACCCTACCAAACTGCAAACTCTGTGCCCAAGGTCCCATTTTCAATAGTTTACCAGGGAATAAAGGAAGGAATAATTCTGACTACATGCAAATATGATGTAGGAATGGCATCCAGGCTGAAAAGCATGCTGGTAAACGTTAAAGTAAGTTCTCAGTGCTTAAAATACAGGCATAATACCAAGCTATCCATACAGCCTCACAGCTGAACAAACAATATGCAGAAGATAGACAAAAGCTCTACACAACATTTAACTTTGCTATAGCTTTTTCCCGGGGTGGTATAGAGTTAGGTCAGTGAGCATCCATGGCAAGTAAACTCTTTGGGAAATGTACACTCATAAAAAGCAGCATTAAACAAAAGAGCTGAAGGAGAGCTGGATCTTTTCATCTCAGAAGTACTTTATATTTTATTCTTTTGCTCATTGTTGGGCTTCTCTTGTACTCCTGTGTTGCAATGGATGTTGCTTTGTCTTCTTGAGCATTATGGAAGCTGAGAGCAGAGCTAGGGCTCTGCATCCAAAGCATCCCATACACATCCAGAACCAAACCACATAGCCAGGCTGTTTGTTTGTTTGTTTGTTTTTATTTGGTTGGTTGGTTTTTCCCTTTTTGAACCAAAATGAAATATCCTGACATGAGTTCATTTGGAAAACGAAGCCCCAGCCTTTTGTGAATAAGATGATGGGATTTTCTATCCTGCTCTCTCTGTTTTTGTCCTGCCTGGGCCTGATGCAGAAGGGACAATGCAGGGATCTTGTTCTAGCCTCGCTTCTCAGATGATGCTGTCACATCACTGTAATTCAGGGGACAAGGAGGGGAAACGTGTATAAAAGAATACAACTGTGTGCTTAGAAATGTCATCCTGCAAAAATGAAAAGAAGGGAAAGATATAAAGAATGTGGCAGAGCAGAAAACTTTGGAGCATTTTAGGATGCATAATTTAAGTACAAGCACTGGATAGTCCCTGCCTCAGCCCACAAACACTGCTCTTCTGTCCTGGTTTGAGACATGTCACCAACATCAAAACCCTTGTGAATCAGAGATAGGAAAAAAAAAAAAAAAAAAAGAGAAAACAAAAACAAAAACAAAACACCAGCAAACAGACCAATTTCTCTGATTCTTCATCCTTTACAGGAGTGAGTCAGTCACAGAATTGTATTAACTCAAAAAACAAAAACACACAAACGAAAAACCTGGAGTCAATACTAAGACGATCATTTCAGCAGTGCAATCTAATAAAACCACTCGTACCTCATGCAAGCAAAAGTTCAAAGACCCTACAGGGACAGTGCAAGGAGCAGTGATTCAAGTCTGAATGTAAAAAGCATGCCTAGCTGGGGACTGAAGTGTGCTCATTAACATACCTGAGCTTTTGCTGGAGGTTTTACTAAATCCTAACACCAACCTGTGCATCTCACTGTTAAGTTCTAGGGGTGCTGATATTGTTTTGCTTAATCTCACCCATTTGTCTGCAGCTGCTGAACATCACCGTACACCATATAAATGTTCTAACTATGCTGGCATTCATAATGTGATTTTAAATGTCTTTAGTATGCTCCTCTGAAGAGGAGGTTAGCCTAGGGTGAAAAAGACAGTGTCCAATTATACAGCTTTTCACACACAAAAACTAAAAAAGAAAGAAAAACAAAACAAAACAAAACGCACACACACACACACACACACAAAATAACACTAATACATCTGACAGCTAGTAGAATCAGCTTGTTGATTGTGTCTCTTCCAACTCCTGAACTAAGCAATTTAATTATCTAAATTATTGCTGATATGAGCAGGAAGCACACCATATAAAAGAGAGATGGGGCTTTCTCCCCCCCCAGTCAGGCCACGCCGTCGTATATCTTTGTTCAATGCTTTTTAAAGAAATCATCCTGTGGCATTTCTGGAAGATATCCATCTTTCCAGGCCTGATCCAACGCCAACTGTAGTTAATGAAAACAGGTCCATTGATTTCAGCACACATTATTTCAAAACCCAAATGAATAATAGAGCAGAAAATCCTCTGCTAACACCAGAGTTACTCCTGAGGTACTTTGTTTAACTACAACCGATGCAAAGTCTGCTGAAACCAGGGAGGAGACTGTCAGCAGCTCCACAGCTTGTCGGATGGGGACTTTCATGGACCCTGCCAGCCAAGAGGTCCCCAGCACCTGCTGAGGCTGTGGGAGCTGAAGTGGTTCTTCCCATCTTTTACAATATCACGTCTCAAAATCAGCTCCTAAACTGTTCCTCAAAAAGCAGATCACCCGCCCAGAGATGGTTGGCATGAATGCTAGCCAAAGAGATATGTCATTTTGACGGGAGATGAAATGGGGTGTTGAGGGAAGAGCAACAGAGCCTCCAAACCCATCAGTTTGTTTGCCTTAGCTGAACCCTGTCAGTGCTCTGAAGTACTTGGTGCTGGAACTACTGGGCCCCATGAATGATTAATATTGCTGCATTTGGAAAGAAGTTTGATTGTGCAACAAAGAAATTGCATGAAGAACAATCAGGAGGGGGAAATTTATAACTAGCTGCTTGCTAAGTGACAGGTGTCTGTCCAGGAGACTGAACAAGGCAGGAATTGGATGAATTAGATGTGAAAAAATACATAGAGAAGTATAACCGAGTCTCTTAAAGGATCAGAAAGCATTCTCCAGGGGGGACTGGATTAACTCAGCATGGGCATTTCCTAATTTCTGCATGCTCCACTTTGCAGCCGTAGAAACCTTCTAACCTCCGTGGCATCACACATGCTCTTGCAGGGAAACCTGAGAGAAAGTCAGAACTGGAATTAGGTAGCTCCTGACTCCTTAACCCACACTTAGATTGTGTATCCCACCAATTGATCTTTTGTAAGTGCATCTACCACAGACGATTTAAAGCAAGCTACTACTGGTTGCCTGCCAAATTGCTGCAGTTCTAAAATACCCTAAGTACTGGTCGAGCACTTTGTGATGTATTTTTGCCTGCTGCAGCCACGCAGTGTCTGCAGGCTAAAGCCTTGATGCAATAACCCCAAGTATAACTTTCCAGTGATTTGTCCAAATGAAGTAACTTCATATTCAAACTGTATTCTTGTATATCAAATCTTTATATTGACTGGCTACGAAAACCTGACATAAAATGCCTCTGTGACAGAATCTCCCAAATCCTGAAGTCTGTGTGTACCTCCAATTCCACACTCTCAACTTCCACATTCTCAAATCTGCCTTGGCAACTTTTTTAAACTTAGCACAGAAGCATCTCTCATATTGTCACCTTAGCAGGGTTCGCAGTATACACATATCCTAGAACTGAAAATTCCACCACCTGCATGCAATACTGAGCTCACTGTCATTTTAGGATTATAGATAACACTATTCGCTGGCATCCTCATGGAAAGAGGATCCCAATTCAAATATTTAATTTTACAGCCATTGGTGTAAAAGATATCAGATTAATAAGGAGCGATGTCAGCAAGGCAAAGACTAAACTGACATCCAAAGAACAAGTTAACAGCTCAAACTGCGGGAGAATTTTTCAGTGGAGTAGAAAATGCCAAGAGGTCCCCAGTACAACATACTCTGACTGTCCTTACTGCCACACATGTGGAGAATTGATTTATTTCAGGGTCATGGGACACCAGTCCCTTGACCTAAGCCCTGAAATCTGCATGGGGCAAGTCCCACAAACCCCACTTCCTATCAGGCACAGACAGAGTGGTTCCAGCCCGCATTAACTACTGGGAAGAAGCCTTTAACACCAAGCCCCTCGAGGCTACTCAATATGAGAGTGCTCTACTCATACTGGGCCCATTTCCTGCTTTTTATATCCTCATGGAAGTTCTTCCAGCTCCTGGAATGAAACCTAATATTTTCTTTTTTAGTACAGTACAGGATTATGTCAGTAAAAAGACCCATATGTCATGGCTTTATATAGTCAGCTAACAGAGCTGGAGCCAGGAACTGGGATGGGATAACAGCCTAAGTCTGGAAAATAGGCAACATATTTTCTAACAGGAAGAAGCGTGGTGAATGTATCTCCCAGAAGTCCTACTGAGGCCCATGCAAGGAAGCATTGCTCTGGACTTCTTGCCCGATGCATTATGATAATGGCATGAAAAAGGACTACCGGAATCCCTAAAAGTTCCAGAAATAAGCTCACACCAATCGTTTCCCATTCCTAGGTTAATAACAGGGCCACAGTCATTTGAAATGTACCACGCACTCATCAATCAGCCACTTCCCAAAATTTTTACTGAACTGCCCAGAGGACAGATAATTTCCCAGATACAGGTATACACGTCTCCTACTCGCACTATGTGGGTGAATCTCTCTTCCAGTTGTTCCAACAAGTTAATGGCCACTGAATTTCCTGAAGGTGTGTAAAGAAACGATGGCTACATTTGATTAAGAAATCAATTGTAAATCCTTTTCATTGTCTAATTTTCATGTACTTGGCCTCTGTAAAGAAACCCAGAACTCTACTGAAGACACCCACACACCAGCAAAAGTGAAAGATTTGTGAACAAAGGCCATAAAAACAGAAGATAGCACTACAAGGGGAGGTGTGGATTAGATCACGACATCCTCTGCCTTGCCCTGATGCCTTCCCTTAAGACTTGTCCCCTGTGAGGGATCCACTGCCTGAAATACACGCAGCTGAATATCTCCAAGCTCTTCTCTACTGAGAACAAGCATTGCCACCTCTCTTAAAAGACATGAAAGAAAAAGGACAGCTGAAGGGACAAAGAAATAGGCAGCTTGCTGGCAACCCTCTCCCACCACATATTCTGGGGAAGGCCATTCTTTACATCCTTGGTGCTATACAGAGGTTTTGAGACTGAAAGTCTGGGAAGCAGGTGTCTAAATGTCACACAGGATTTTTTGGCTTGAACATAAAATGTTTCACTCCGTCATGAAAGGATCTGGGACTAGGAGGAAAAGGGAGGATACAACTTCTCTGACCATAGGGGTCTGCACTGTAAATGTCTTGACCATCACAATAAGCTCCTTTAAAGTAAGAGAAATAAGAGAACTAAGAAGCACAGCCTTAATGCAGCACAAGCTTTGAGTCAAGGCAAGTTGAAAATCATATCCTTGACACCTCTGGGATCTCTGCCCAACACTGTAAGCACCATCAACACAGGACTAGCAGGGTAAGGGGAATACATGAGAGTCAAGCAGAAGCAGAGTCTCAAGGATCTTAAGTCTGAGACTGAGATAAAATATACTTCCCTGCCCCCAGTTTCTGAATGCAACACAGAGGAAATTGCTGCCCATGAATCATCCTGCCAGTAGACCTGCAGCAAAGCTCTACTCCTGTCCCTTTTCTTGGCTTTGCTGTTTCTAGGGCTGTAAGAACAGGATGCAAATGAAGAAGTTAAAAGAAGTACAGCAAATAAGGGTCTGGAGGCTGTAAATGAAACAGAAAATAACTGTAGCCAGAGAAAGCCTGCAAGTTACTCCCATTTTCTTCAATGGGGCTCTCACGACCACTGCCACTTCTACAGAAAGGGTAAGAAACAAAAGTTGTGCTCTGCAGCTCACACACAGCTCTCACACCAGGGAGGTGTCAGCTGCAGAAGCATTCTTACTTAGTAGCTTATAAGAAAGGTCAAAACCTGCCACCCCAGTACAACAGCTCTGTCTGCCTGTCTGTGCTCCAGGCAAGGGGTCAGTGTCAATAATCCTGACGCTGACTGGAAGGGGTTTGAATCACCTCAGTTCTCAGTGCACCCAATCCCCTCCACTCTGTTTCACTTCTTTTAATTCTTCTCACAAGTCTCAGAAACAGCAGTGGTCACACTCTTGAAGGAAATAGAGAGCAGAAGGGCAGCCAGCTGTACAAAAATAAAGCATGGGGATGCAACACAGAACAATATCAAATTCAGGTCTTCCTAACGTTCTCATTTCCTCATATCTCAAATTCTTGTAATTAACTGCAAGGAGACCTGTGACACCAACCTGTGTCAAAGACCAGAAACTTAAAAATTACTTGATTCCATTTCCTTTCCTTTTCATATTGTAATGTCATGAATTCATACCTTAGGAGAGAGAGACTGGATAGGCTGTAGTAGATATCAAAGATTTTATGTGATGGTTAGAGGAAGGATACTTTAACTGAATAAGGACTCAAATGTTTCCAAAATTCCCATTAATCCAAAACCAATGACAAGCTTGCAGACTGGATTGTTATCTCAGAAACAGAGTACTGATCTTCAGGTACAGGTCTTTATATGATGTTATACCAGTATCCCTGTGCTTTGTTCTCATACCAGTTCGTACAGATGGCCTAGGGCTGTATGGTGACATCAGGAAAGCAGTAAAAGCAGGGACAAGTGAAAACAAGGATGCCAGGATCAGACAGCAGGACATACAGCTGCTAACAGGAAAAGAACAGCAAATGCAGAACTGGAAACTTTGGTAGCGGAGAAAGGATAGGGAAAACTGTAAAAATGGAAAAGAAATACACATTTAGACAGCAGTTCTAGAACTTAAATCAAATGACATCTGTGCCTTCTGGACTTTAGAGATGCATTTAAGATGCCCTGTCACACTAGACTATCTCCTAAGACACTGTAGGGCTTTGGCTTGGTTTTATCTAATCTAAATTCAGATTGTAGGTATCTAACTAACATTGTGTGTGTTATACTTGAGCTACTCGGGGGGTGGGTCCCCCTCCTAGTTCATGGAGAAGAAAACAAAACCATAACTAGACTGATTTTTACCTCTTTCTGAGGAGGATGAGTTAAACAAGTGAGCTACACACAAGCAGTGCTTATCTTCCTCAGAGCCTAGATAAACAGTTGAAATTTAGATGGTAATGTATCAACAGATGTCTGTGTGGTCAAGGTGAGATAAAGCCAGCCAAAAGCAGCAACTACTCACAGACTAACAGTAACAACAGGAAACTTTAGCCAGTTCAGATGCAGCAGGTGAAAACAGTTGAGTAGAAAGACTTTGTCTAATGGGGAGAAGAAGCACATACAGATTTCTAAGCAGATACCCTTCCAGAATGATGAAATTGTGTTACAAATACAGGTTTGTGTAGAAGGAACAAAGTGAACCATTAAACTAGCTTACACAAAGAGTGCTTAAGAACATCCCATGCAGGATCTAGCCCAATTTCTGGTTGAATCACTATGGGCATAGGACCTAAAAGGGCATTCACAGAATCTTGAATTGCCTGAAGGGTGAAATTTCAGTTTAACTTTTCTGTACAGACAAACTGAACTGGATGTAGTTAGTCTCGATGTTCAATTGACGTAAATGCTTGCACTGACTCTGGAAGTAGGCTCCAGGATCTGGGGACCTGAGGTCACACCATACCAGTAAAAACAAAGGTGAAATAAAGCACGGAGTTTCTTGACCTTTTCTATGTCTTTTTATCACTAGATCTCCTTCCCCACCAAGCAAAGTACAAATGTTTTCCTTTGCTTTCCTTCTCATGTCAAGGCAAGTGCAAAATAATTAATGCATCATCATGATATGCAGAGATGCACATAATTTTCCCCATATACAAATAAACAAAGCAGTTATTTTCTGAAGAGAAACCATTTAAATAAATTGTTTCCTCTTTATCTTGAGTATATTTTCTAATTTCAATTAAAAAAAAAAAAAAAAAAGCTTATGAGATTGTCCTTGTTTTGCTGTTTTATCTTTGTGTTAGCATGGCTGACAGACTTATTTACTGGATGAAAACTGGATGAAAAAGGGGTTATGACTCCTGTTTTCCGTGGGTATGCATAAGACCTAATTTAAGGAATTAATGTTTTTCATATTTATGTCAACGTATTCAGAGGACAACTCTTTACAGATTTTAGCAGATAAAAGGGAGGATTACGTGCAATCTGATCTCCTGCGTAACATGGGTCCAAAATTATCCTTCAAATATCAGTATCTCATTTATAGCTTGTACATAAGAGGCAGTACTTTTTCCGGCTCTAGAGAGCGTTCAGTCTTGATTTATGAGACAAAACATTCCTGCACCATAACTAGAAAGTAGTTCATGTGCTCAGTAACCACCACATGATATACTGAAACTCTAGAATGAATTCATTCATCTTCTGTTTCCAGCATCCTTAAATCATCATGCTTTAATCTGAAACCCTGACTTGTTTTTGGAGCCTAGTTTTGAGTTGCTAGGCTCAGTTAATACTCAAAAATTTTGAAATGTTCCCTACAAAAGTGATCATAAAACTCTACAATGCCAGTAGTTATTCCTTAGCCTAAAAAGAACCCCAAAGAGATGAGCAAATAAGAAAGGAAATAAAACACCAGCTCAGCTAAATCAGCAGTGTTTCACTTGTGCAATAAAGAGAGAAAAAATAAGAAGACTCCTCAAGATCAGCATAGCACCTTGCTTTTTATATGCCCTCCACAAGCTCTAAACACTGCTGCTGCTTACCAGTGGCAGTTTAAATGCTTTAGGAGAAAAGCCAAACGCAAGGTGATGCTGAATCCTCCAAGTGAGAAAAACTGCATTTGTGTACAAGTAAACAGTAAGTATCTCAAGAAGTTCTCAACAACACTCCCCACCCCCCCCACCCCCCACCTCCCCCCCCGGTAGCTATAGCAACTGCATTCACTGTGTTTTTACTAGAAAACATTTTTTAAAGCTACCTAAGAAAGTACATTTTTCAGCCGTTTTTTATGCATTTAACTTTCAGGTCTTCCGATGCAATCCCACTCCCCATTCAGCTCCTACCCCTTCTGCTTCCACTTGGCATGCATGGCATGCAAGTTGCTGGGGTGACTCCCAAATTCTGGGAAGGAATTTTCTCTCTGAAATGCAGCATGCTTAAATCCGAACTGCTGGACTGTGGCTTTCATTTCCAGTGAAATGCCTTGCCGGCACAAAGGCTTACATCTCTCAGGCAAATCTGACATCTGAGGAGAATTACACTAAAGCAATAACTGGTGTAAGTCCTAAAATACCATAAAGAGGATAGGAAAAGAAATAATCTTTGTTCAAGAACCTTAAACAGTTAGATTTGGAGAAACATTTGCTGTGTTAGAATTCTGCCTTGCTATTTTTACTTACACTAGCAAGTGCAGTAAAGCAACAAATCTTCAACAATACTTTGGATATGAATGGCTTTGGAGAGCCATTATACTCAGCTTGTCTGACATAAACTACACCTTCCCACAGCATAGTCTGTTCTATATGATTGGCATCATACAGTGCAGTAGTCATGTTTGACATTTTTCTGTTGAAAGGGATTTTTCCCCCCTTGAAATAGCTATGTAAGACCAGAAGAGAGTGCTGGGTTTCCTTTATTCTTCGAAACAACCATTTGAGCAGAAGACTGCTGTAGGTTTAACTCATCTCTCTGGTGTTCCCACCTGTATGAACACCAGCTCTGACTCTCAAGTCACTGAGACAGAAGTACCCTAGCACTTCACATTTGCTCTCCCTTTTGAGAAGACAGAATTTTATTTCCCTCTGAGGTGTGTGAAACATTGAAAAGATCAAAAGCATGCTACAGTTCTTCATACTCGACACACACCTTCCACTTCTGAAGTCAGTGGAAAAATGTTTGTCAGACAAAATTGCACGGTACATCCACTCCTCCACTCCTGAGTCTCTTCTCACTGACAATGGCCCCCTTATTCCCTTTCCACACCATTGCCTTAGTTTGACATATTGATTCATTTACTCATGTGTAGCAGCTTGTCTAGCTTGCCTCTGACTTTCCTAATTAAGAAGAGTCCACCATAAAACACACACACAAACACAAAAAGAAACTACAGAACAACACCCTTCCTAGCATATTTTTAGATTTCAGGTAAAAGCTTTGTTTTCGTATGCTGTAAAAGCTAGTCTGTTGCTTTTATAAACCATTCAATTATATCCACAGCAATGCCACTGAATAGCCATTAGACTAGCGTTTTCCCTACTTTTGTACACTTTTCAGGTGAAATCCCTGTAAGGTTGAAAACATTAAAAGGCAAAGACCAATGATAAAAGCTAGAATACAAGTCTCAGCACCAAGATTTACCGTGTCCATCTTAAGCCAGAACACAGATCACTGCAACTCAGTGCAACAGAAATGCTTATTCTTCTGTCACACACTGCTGCGATGTTATCACCAATGTTATTCAACATTCCAATATAGTAAAACATTATGATACCTGGAAAATATTCACAAGTTGTCATCCTGATCCTAATAACATCCTGAAGGCAAAAAGATGTCTTCCCCAGTGCATACCAGTGTACAAGAGTGTCAGCTTTATGACTGCAGCCTATGAGTTACACTAGGAGGACTCGGATTCACTGGCAACAATTCAAGAACAGGAAAGTCAGGACAATGAAGTGACTTCAAAGGAACATGAGTTATTGGAAAGATCATGCAAGTGCAGGCTAAGTATCAAGGCTTAACACATTTCAGTTTCATCAGATTCCAAGTAGCAGGAATCAATTATTTTTCTGTACCATCAAATCTTCAGAATCTCAGAGCCTGACTCCATTCTGATGTGCAGCTGCAGCTCTATGTATTAGTGTAAATCAAAAAGAAACTCTGAAAACAAAACCAACAACAAAAAAAATATCTTCAAGCCCAGAAGGAATCAGACAGGAGTGAAGTATCACTGCCCCTGATGCTGAGGCTTAACCACCTCTCTTCAGAGGACAAGCCCTTAAAATATATTACCAAACCATTTAAGTCCATTCAACAGTTACTCTACGATGGCTCTTCTACTTAATGAGAGACTTGTCTTCAACCACAAGTTATAAATAGCAGCACTCCCTTTGCCTGGTGTGAATCTCACAAAAAAGGGAACATTGATAAGGAAAAAGAAATCATCTAGGACTGGGCTACATTCTCCCATTTCTCAACTTAGGAAAAGAGGAGGGAAGAGTATTTTGCCTACCATGTGTTTCTCAGCCACGTAAGACCTACCTTGTTTCTGAACTCCGTCCTGCAGCAGAGGAATGCCCTTCTTGCAGGCTGGAGCCCTGTAAGTAAACAGGCAGGGACAGGCAGGATGTGGGCAGAACTTGGGATCTACAACACCCAACGCCCTGAGAGGCTGCACCCTCCCAGGGCCCAAAGTAGCCTCACAACCACCACAAAAGCAGAAAAGGACCGGCAATGAAGGGCTATCCCCACTGCAGTGCCTCCCATGATTACTGCTTGGGTAACACCAGCCCTCGCCTCCCGCCTGGGCCAGGACAACAAGTAAGCACTGCACACCCTCCCTTTCTTTGAAAGACCAGTTGCTGTGCTGGTCCCAGTATCCTTACGACTATTGGGGAATGCACCGGTACTTGCAGATACCTATTTAATTCAAACTGTTGTCTGGCAATCAGAGCTCACCAGCCTCGAGTCTGTGATTTCAAGCATTTCCTGATGCACTAGCCTAGAAAAGATGCTGCCAGCAATATTCTAGCTCATCTCTTTATGAGGGAGAGAGGAGCCCGAGTGCATTTTTTTTTTTTTTTTGTAATTTGTCATAAACAATTTTTAAAATTATTTGAGTCATTTTGCAAATTACTGAAAACATTTTAAAAGCTCAATATTTTCACTATTTCAAGAGTTCCTACTGAACTCATCACATCAGGAGAAGCCAACTTTGACATTTTTTTTCTGAAATACCACACCCTGAATTATGTGCTTCAGAAATGACTACAGTCCTTGCTAGCCTTGCTGATTTAGTAACACAGCTTGCAAAAAGATCAATGTTCAGACAATCCCACTGGTATCTCAACATACCTCTTAGCAGATTAAAGTACTCCATATTTTTTTCATTGGGATGACAGAATCTACTCCTAAATAAAGAAACCACAGTAGAAGCCTCAATAAATTGGGAGTCATTTTCCACTTAAGTCCATATAACACTAAACACACTGTTGAAGCCTTAAATCACTGAAAGCTGTTGTTAGTGACAGAGCCCTCCCTAGACTTCATGGATTTATTCCCAGAAAGCATTAAACCTAAGGGCAGGATTGCATTAATTTTCTTACCTTTATTTCCCACTCTGTTCATCCATCACTTAAACCATATCCAAAGAGTCAGTTCTAACTGTGCTAGAAAGCATCAGTGTGCTTTAGAGGTTAGAGGCTTTTTTCTGAACTCAGAAGATACAATGAAAAAACCACAGAGGATACAAAAATACCTTTAGTTCCTTAAATATGGACTTGAATGTAAAGTAATTCCTGAGTCCCCATCCATTTAGACTTCTTCTACAACCTTCAAATCTACTTAATCACTGGCCTTTCCTGTGGACACATTAAAGATCCTAAAACCTATGGCAAACCAGCAGGTGCTGAAAGAGAGATGCATGCCACTACTTTTATACACAGTGACCAAAGGAAGCTGTCTGCATTTCCAAATATAACTTAAAACTTTGGTTCAGTGGAATCATCTGAGAACGATTAAAGTGTTTATTCTCCTTCAAGTGTCAGGTATTTTATTTAAGACATGGGTACCCTATTTCTCCTAGAAAGTAATAACACAAACTTTTGAAAAAATTCCCCCAGTATGTAATACCTGATAAGCACTTTTGCAAATTCTAGCTTTTAATTCCCATTCTTTTCAGTTGCTGTTGGATATATAAGAGTGATTTTACACCTCGGAGAACTGGAATTCATAGATTATTTTTCTGATTTGGTTTGACTTGCCCAAGAAGACCACAGGTTGTCTTTTGTGGTAAACCATGACCTAAAGAGGTTCATCTTCAGTAAAACACAAGATTGCATAACTCCAAGAATCACAGGACTGGGCTGCTTCAATGTGTATCGCATGTTTTATTTAAAAGTACAAAACAAGCCCTATAGTCATACAGATGCCCAAAAAGAAGACTCGTCTCTTGGCGGCAGGCAACACACTTTGAATGGTGGCAATTCCAGAATGCTGAACAGGTGATATCTGACTTTAAAACCGAGTAAGAAAGCTGGGAGTTGTGAGACCTCGTGTAAAACTTACCAGACTCTCACGCAGTTGGTACTGTCTACTCCCAGCAATGGAGGTAGTTACTGAGTGGGAGGTTTTCAGCAAGGGGAATTGTTTGATGAATAAACATCATAAGCAGATGGTGGGAAAAAAAAACAGGGGTAGGTAGGACAAATCCTTTCAAAAATCCTCCTTTAACTTGCCTACATCTCCTGAAGCATAATTTAGGAGTGTTTAGTGACACTCTCTCTCACTGCACCTTAGGGGATTTTGGCAGGGGAACAATTCAAAGCCAAGCTCTACCCTAAAGAGTTACATATAATTTTCCCATCCTAATTCCTCCAAGTTTCTCTCTCCTGAGTCTTTTAAAGCCCTGAAATAAAGTGCTCCTTCATCTGATCTTCCAGATGCTGCCATGCCTCAAGTCTCCCATCAGCATACATCTCCCAGCAAGTCTCTGTTATGAACTGCATTAGAAACAGGTCCTGGAGGAATGAGAAACGGGCTATAATCAGGCCATTCACCTGTCAGCTGGTCTGTAAAATGCCAGTTTTTCACATAGGGAACTTGGACACTGAAGGATCTGTTTTGCCTAAGGTTACAGTGACATTGCTGAGAATTTAGCTCAGTTCAGCAATCCAAGTCTTGCACCAAAAGGAAAGCTTCCGTTTCCTTTGTTATCTCTGCTGGGATAGCAAAGGGCACCCTGTTTACCAGACATGATCCCTGTGCCTAAAGTTCACAATCTAATAGACAGAATTTCACAAATCCCATGAGTATACAGCCATAAAGGACTCAAAAGGGATTAATAGCCTCATCGCCCCTCCCATTCTTGTGGAGGGTATTTAAGGAGAGAAGCTGTCCTATACAGAGAGCATCATGTCACAGAAAAGAGAAGGGATTAGCACTTATCTTCTGATCAGGCATACAAGTTAGCTAAACAAGAAGAGCTGGTAATGAGGCAGAAAAGCTGTATGTACAATAGCATGGATCCCCCCACCTAAGCATGGGTCAAGAGTATTCATAATACTGTTATTTAATTGAGAGAATTCACGGATAAAGGCCAACATCTGCAGACAGCTTAAGACTGACAATGGAAAAATCCATGCTCAGTGGAGCCTGTTAATGACAAATCAGAATTAATAAACATTATCCCATTTATAATAGGAATAAGTGAAAGGATCATACACGTAAGTGTCTGCTTCACACAAAATTGTCACCATGCTCCAGCAATTATTTTTGCTGGCCATCTCCAAGGGAAGAGAAACACTGTCTTCTTAACAGCATTGTCATAAATTGGCTATGGGGGATGAATAAATCAACCCAAAGGCTAGTTTTCTCCAAAGCCAGTGTAATCCCTCCTCCTGCATGGGCCCTGGAGGAGATAGGGAAGAGTTTTTGTAAAATAACATGCAGCCCAACAGCCTAAAACTTCCTATATCATCTGCACGTGACTGAGCACGTAGCTACATGGCATCACAGTCACAACATGGATCTTCTTAAGGATCCTAAATCTATCTGGGATAAAATTGTCACATCACCCTAATACAGCTAGCCCAGGCCCTCCTGCTCAACCTAAACTGCTATAATAACCAATACAAAACTTTTCTACAGTGTTAATTTATCATGATGCCACTGCTTGTTGGTCAACAGCCATGGTTCCCCTCCAGCCTGTCTGTGGGAATGTAGTCCTGCTTGTTAACTCTGCTGACTGATGTGCTGAGGCCTTATTGAAATTAAATGGATTAAACTGACCAAATACAGAGATTTACAGTGTCATTGTCTGTATCCGAGTAAACCACCACTGTCCCTTTATAAGCTACAGAGAGAAACAGACGTTTCTAGGGAGCAATACATTTCAAACAGGTCCAATGAATCATGCTGTAAAATCTCCTGTTTTTCTTCCCTAACTCCAAAGGGAGCAAGGGCAGTTCAGCTAAGTGGGAGGACTCCGTAGCAGACATCTAAAGCTAGGTGAGGTGACCCACCGTGACAGTGTGGGCTGAAAGGACCTGTCTCGGACATATTCACTTGTATCAGGAATAGTGCAGGAATCAGCAGGGCCAGGGAGGTGATCGTCCATCTCCCTGTGCTCTGCTCTGGTGAGGCTGCACCTCGAGCGCTGTGTTCAGTTTTGGGCCCTCAGTACCAGAAGGACATTGAGGCCCTGAAATTGTCCAGAGAGGGGCTACGAAGCTGGTGAAGGGCCTGGAATAGAAGTCCTGAGAGGAGCAGCTGAGGGAGCTGGTGTTGTTTAGTCTGGGGAAGAGGAGGCTCAGGGGAGACCTTATTGCTCTCTGCAGCTACCTGAAAGGAAGGTGTGGGGAGCTGGGGGTCAGCCTCTTCTCACAGGTAATTAGTGATAGGACTAAAGGGAATGGCCTCAAGTTGTGCCAGGGGAGGCTCAGGTTGGAAATGAGGAGACATTTCTTCTCAGCAAGAGCAGTCAGGCATTGGGACGGGTTGTCCAGGGAGGTGGTGGAGTCACTGTCCCTGGGGGTGTTCAAGGAAAGGTTGGACGTGGTGCTTAGGGACATGGTTTAATGGTGATATGGGTGATAGGGTGATGGTTGGATCAGATGATCTTAAAGATCTTTTCCAACCTTAACGGATCTATTTTATTCTATTCTGGGCCACTCTGCATGAGGCAGGCAGACCCAAGAAAGGTTAAAAGTCACACAAATCTCTGCTGGCACAGCCCCTGCCCAGGAACTATACCCACCTGTGCTATGTGCAATAGCAATTACTTAAGGGAATTCAGACAGTGATAAAAAGATTCTTCAAGTAATTAACAAGGAGAAGGATAAAAGATCATAGTGACAGAAAAGAAGTGATACTGCTTAACACAGAATTATCCCTACTTTCTTCTAGTGTTTTTGCTTTGTTTTTCTCATGAATTCTTCAAACCTAAAATACCTCAGCAACTCCTCCAGCAAGGGGGACAGTCTCCCTGAAACACAGTGTATATGCAGTCTCCCTCTGTGGCTTCCTCAGCTGGCTGGAATCCACCTTATGGGTTATTACCTTCAAAAATACCCTTTGGGAGAGAGTCTGAAAGCATAAACACTGAAGTGGAAATGAGAAGAAATTGAAGTAAGAGTAAACATTTTTAAGTTGTTTATCATACCAGGGAAATTTGGCATAAGGTTACTTTATGCTTTATTTGTTTGCTTTGTCGTGTGTTATTACTAGTCTTAACTCAGAAACAGTTTAAGTAAGGGAGTCAGTATACAGCTCTATTGGATGGTGTCCTAGAAAGCAACACTTCTCTGGCTTCCCTGTATTGCTGCAACTAAAATTAACAACTTAATTTTATAGCCCGCTCCTAACTGCTACAGCCTTCTTGGGGTCATGGCCTGTAGTCGAGGAACAGCTGCTTAGGGAAGAGAAGAGGACACCAGGGGAACAAAACATGACAATAGAGACATCCACTGTAAAAAGAAGTCCAAGAAGGAAATAAAAAAGAAGGAACAGTGAAATAAAAGAAGAAAGTACTTAGAAATTAACAAATAACTTGAGTGAAAAACAAAACAAAACAAAATAAAGCAACAAAAAAAAAAAAAAGAAAAAAGAAAAAAGAAAGAAAATGCACTCAGTAATAAACCCAAGGGATGACAAAGAATAAAATAAGGCATGACAAAGAATCAAATAAGCCCACGTGGAAAACTGCTTTAATTTCAGGAATGAATCATAAAAGTACTTATGCGTATAATTAAGAAAAGCCTCCACAAAACATAAAAACAACTCTTAGAAATACACCACAGGTGGTACCATAATTATACAGCAAAACGGGACAGGGGGAAATTGGTTTGAAACAACTCAAGCACAATGTGGCTTATGAAATTTCAAAACTCAAACAAAGGTTGCCAACCCATTTGTTAGGAAAGAGTAGTTCACTAGTTCCCTAGCCTCCCAGAGCTGTTTTATTACCTACGCTAAAGCCTTGTGCTTTATGAAAGGAATGATTTTTTTTCTTTCTGCTGCAGGAACATGGAGTCACTGGCCATTGCAGAACTATTCATCAAGTCCCGTGTTCAGACTGAGAGCATCCTGGGCTGTGACACTGCAGAGCTTATAGACAAGGTAGGTTTGAGCCTTACCAGCACCCACATGGGACCAGCTGATCTTTAGGTGTTACAGAAGCACAGTGCTCCAGTGCCTTTTAGAGAGGACTCAACTAATCTGAGCCAATGGGCACCAACTGAAACTCAGGAGGTTCCATATGAACAACAGCAAACACATGTAGGCATCCCTGATTGAGCAGGAGTTTGGACCAGATGACTGGTCCCTTCCTCAACCACTTTCCTCAACCTCATCCATTCTGTGAGTCCATGATTTTCTAGTCAGGAGTTGCAACCATTGTGCCTTTGACCATCTGTCTAGAACTAGTCAATGGGGCTTGTTGAACATCTGGTATATTTTGCAAAGAGCAGCACTGAGCACCTTTCTCTTATCAAGTATTGCAGTGTACTAAAAACCACACATTTGGTTGCATTCCTACCTTATCATTTAATTAGGGTATTTCATTTGCTGTGGAGCAAAAGCTGTGTCCTACCACTGAAATGGATAAAGGGTTGCAGGGATGTCCATTACAAGAAGCGCTCTGAAATAGGTATAAGCTGTTGTTTCATTTCTAACTGCAGTAATAACCAAGACAATCCATATACATTATTTGTAACCTTTACCTACTGATAAAATTGAAATTACTGTTGTGGTGTTGTACAAGTGGTATTTAGTTTTATACTAAGTGTGGAGCCAACAGAAATTCCCCTGGTGCCCCCATCTCTAAACTTTCCAGCTTAAAGAAAGTAATTGCAATTGATATACAGAATACCTCTTCTTATGAAAATCAATATAAACCTGGTTGCTTTTGAAAGAATTACCTGGATGCTGCCAACAGGCACATAATTCAACACAGTTAACCAAACAGCACTGCAAAAATTGCACTTGGGTAATAAGCAGTCAAAACAACTATTAAGCATTTGCTAAGCTCTGATCAAAGAGCATGACTCCAAAAAATATTTAAAAGTGTCAATAGTTTAAACTTCCCCTCAAATGTGATGTGAAATATCGTGGGTTTGACATCTCTTATAAAATTACTTAAGAAACAATATTCTGGACATAACAATAATCAAACTGAGTTGCTTAAACCAAACTCAGGGGGGGTCCTTCTATTTTGCAAAGAATCAAAGATTAATTTCTAAGGAACTGAATCAATGCAAAGTAAATAGATTCTGATAAGCTGGAAAAGGATAGCTTGCATCTACTGCATAGCAGATAAGCTCTGCGATAGCAGTACTCCCTGAGCAAAGGAAATCTAAATGACTGCATAATCAGGACTGACAGCACTTGCAATACATGACCCATAATTCAATTTCATTCATTCCTAATGAATTGTCAAGGCTAACATAGCTTGGAGGAGCTTTGTGACATGTAACCACATCAGCTCCAGGTTTTGCACTTTTTGGCCAGCTCTGCAGCCATATCCACCCTGGTGTGGGATTTGTGGCTCTTCAGGGGGTGTTCAGGATGGGCTGCAGTGCTATTTCTGTAGCACAAGCATTCCCAAGCAGATGCCAGTACTCACAGGCACCTGCCCTCTTTTTCTAACCTCCCTACCAAGCAGAGAAGCAATGGGAAGTTACTAAAGAATATTCATACTGCTTTATAGCAAGCAGCCTTTAAAATTCAAACTCTGTCACAAGTCTGAGACTCTTGTTCATCACTGTATGCAAAATACCAGGTATTGGCCATGAAAAACTCAATATCATAAATAATATGAATGGCAACACAGCCACAGCCCAACTTTCAATCTCCCAAGAGCAAACTTTGTTTTTTTTTAAAGTTGTTTCTAGCAGCAAAAGGAAATGAAAACTAGCTCACCACTTGTTTCACCTAGTGAAATTAATTTTCCACTAACCAGTAGGTTATAACACATCTGTTGTATATCAATAATGTTTATTATAGAGGTGGGTTGTTTCTTATTTTCCCCATGCCAGGTCAAATTTCTGATCTATACCACAAGTCTTTAGCAGACTATATACTCACCCTTTACCCACCTACTGCCAATTCTGAAACACTTTTCCCAAGGCAATAATAATGCATATGTACCTTTCTCTTGCTAGGCAAAGCATTAGCTATTTAATCTTCATAGACCTTTTAGTGATGGTGGAAAATAAATATTATCAGCCCCCTCCACCCCCATGTACAGACTTGGAACAGAGGCAAAGAGAAAAAAGCAACTTTTTCCTCAGCCACAACTATCAGTCCCACTTTACAGACCATATGCAGTTGCTACAATATTTAAGCCCAGACAATGGAATTGAACATCAGGAATACACTGGGGAGAATAATTTGGTGCATGCTCTTCCCCCAAGCCATCAACAAAGGTGCTCTGCTAGGGTTGTCAGCATGGGGATTTTAATTGCTGGTCACAACTCCCATGGCAGCCAGCACCAGCAAGTGCAAAGGAGATCATATAAAGGAAGAGTCGTGACATGAAAAAAGTGTGTGTAGGGTTATCAGTGTTGCATTATTACCTCTGAAGACCATTTTTTTGGTGCACATTTCTCAGCAACAGGAGTACAGATGCACTGTAAGAGCCATGGAAGTGGGCTGGAAGCTCAGTAAGGTAAATTAATGCACTTGTCTCAGAGACAAAAAAAGAGGACATGCCTGCCACATTCTGCATCTTAATCTTCATGTCTTCAGAGCTGTGCCAGAACAAATTTGGTGTCCCAGTACCTCAGTCCCCCGCATAAAACAACTTTGACCAGAATTCTGCATCAGAGATGTGCTCCAGGACATAAAAGTAGAAAGATGTTATAGGACAAGTCTTTCAATTCTTCTTAAAAATTGAATCCAGGTAATGTATCCTTGGAACCTGTATTCTGGAAATATTGCCAATTCTTAGAGAATATAAGAATAAACTCAATAAGAAATCAGAATGCAGAGTATTAATAAAAACCTCTTTTTTAGGGTTTCAGTTACAACTGATGCAACACCTTTTAATGTTATCCATCATTCACAGACAGTTGATCTGACTGTGCAGAGACTTGTTAAAGGCTTTGCAGCACATCTGTGCCATTGCAGTATCAGTTGTCCATGACCTCCGACTATAGTCCAGTAGAGTTTTTAACCACAGTGTTAAGGCGAAAATTCTTAATTTCACCTGTAGTTTACTGACCCCTCGTGTAGTTTCTAAATCAAGATCTAGGACTAACACATCTCCTCTGAAAAACACCTCAAAACCTGGCTATGGTTTTTTAAACAAAATTTGAAGCTGAAGACTAAAAGTTGGGATTTATTAACTCACAATATCTCATACTTGCTTGCCAAGAAGACAGCAAGTCTGATTGTAGCTTGAGCAGACAACCTGAAGGCTTAAAAGGTGTAAATCTCCCAAAAGCACAATCGTAGACTTTTGCAGAAGTTTCTCTCCAACAAAATACCAGCTCCTGCTTGGCACCACTAAATGAGTTGGGACACGGTCATCTGAGTTGGGCTTAGCTTATGACAACCTCAGAAACCTGATGCCACTTCCAGTGGAGGGCATCACAAAACCTTCAGCAGCAACAGAACAAGCCATTAGGTAAACACCAAGAAAAATGAAGTAGAAGATTGAGCAAATTGAGGAAGAGCTTGTTCAAAGTATAACTAGATAGTTTCTGATGTCTTCATTTTGGTGTTCTTTTCCTGTTCTACCTACATTTCCTGCAAAAAAATTCAAAATATATTCCCAATTCCACAGCTACAGTGATTTAGTAGATTATGTTAGTAATTTCTATAGATGTTTTTCCCAAAACATAAACTCTAATGTCCCAAATATCTTAATAGCAGTTGGCAGTACCTACTACAGCTTTGGTAAGTAAGAACCCAACATTGATGTTTTGAGACTCGTTTGGCTAAAGGAAGAAGTGTAGGAATAACTCCTCTCTAAAGAACTAAGGAAGAAATGCACCACCACATCTTCCTCACTAGGGAAAACAGAGCTGAAAAGGCTGGAAGGGGCTATTTCAGTGTTGTGGGAGACCATATAAAATTACAGTTTACCTAAGAAAGCTTGGGGAATTTGACATTTCCTGAACAGCTGCAATAGCCTGGAGTCACCTGTACCAGTCAGGTATGGTGGTACAGATGAGACACTGATCTAATGCAGGTTTTTTTTTTTTTTTTTTAAGGTTTTGCTCTTCATTAAGAGAAAGGAGAACTATTTAAGAATGGTTTTTAAACGGGTGAAATTGCAATCACCCGGCAGTGATTAATCAAAACAGGTTTTAGCAAAAACTGTTACAGTGTGACAAATTGAAATATCCTTTGAAGCCAAGATAATTGCTGAGCAAATCTCAGAAAAGTATTTTAGCAAGGAAGTTATCACATGTTGGAAACAAAAGCCTTCTTTTATTCCTGTTATTTTCAGTATCATAATCTCCACAATCAAAAGCTAGCTCTGGCACGTAACAAAGATATTTGCCCTAAAACTGTATGAAGTGTCAGCAGAAGTAAGAGAAGACTTATGTGTATGCATAGGTGCTACAGACACACTCACCCACACATTGTCTAGGTCTTTGAGCTCAGAAAAAGCTTCCCACAAATGCAGAAACAAACTAATTCTTCCACCTAATTCCTCCTCCATTAGGTGCTCACTGGGGACCTCGTTCTTCCACCATCCTAATATGAGTCATACTCATGAATCATACTGATACTTCCCTCCCAGTAAGTCTTCCATCACACATACTGTTCCAGCCTAAAGCCTCTTTTCATTCATGGCACAGGTCTCACACAAATTGCAAAGACAAATGCTCAAATTATTGAGAATACTATTTGTACTAACAAAGCAAGATTTGGTGAAACTGATCCTTGGGGAGAGCAGCACTATCATTTACTGCTCCAGCAGACCTGTTTTCTTCCCTTCACTTTGAAAAGTGTTGAAGATTGCCCTTCTGCAAGTTACTTTGAATAATTCTACCCAAAAACAAATGACAAACATCTGTTGGCAGGCTGCCTATCACTAAGTTCAGAACAGGACTGCAATTTCTCCAAGCCTCAGCTTTCACCTGAAAGGATCCCAAAACATCACACTTCCTCTTGTCAGAAGCCACAGCAACACAACACACATATTAAAGACACACAGCAAAGCTGCATTATATAGTCACAACTTTGTTTCATAATAATGTTCCATAAACACTCCACTGACGTAAATTCTAACAGATGTTTTCATACACTTGTTATGTCTTCCTTGGGTGCTTACTTCAGAGCATCTTCCCAACCATGGACAAAGAGCTCATCCAAACTGCAGTCCCTGTATATTAAGAATTGCAGCATCACACTAGGAAATATGCATAGCAGAGGGATTCAATAAAAGAAGTTCAATAAAAACTGCTTAGAAATACTTACTCTTAAAAAAATCATGGAGCTTTAGAAGTGGTCTAAACCTTGTGATTGACTGCCTGACCTAGGAGAAACTGCTCCTCGTATTTTATTAAATAGTATGTTTCCTTTAGTATTTATACAAATGCCCTCCCAGTCAGATGTCTAAACAGGCATTTGTAAAAGAAAAGAACGAGATGCAGGCATACATCTAGAGTAATCCTCGGTGGAAATTCAGCATACAGTTCCATGCATAGATTTTGCAGGTGCATCTTCCTGAGAATGATTCCATTAGTGTCCACACTGTGCAGATGGGCTGTGTTATTTTAAGATCTTAATCAAAATACATGCAAACAGGCACAGCACTGCGTGCATACTAATGCCTGTGAAGTGTCAGCTGTGAAGCAGTCAGTACACTTTTTAAGAACATTGGCTATATAAAAATACAGAAGTGAAAGAACTGCTGAATTAGGCAGCTTAGAGGAAGACTGGGAGGCTATAGCAAGAAAGAGATGCAAAGCACATTCATGATAAATACGAACTGAAGAAAACATTATCCCATTAACACGTCAGGGTATTCCCACATACTGATAGAAACTGAAGTGCCACACAGAATACAAAGAGGCGTTAGGTCATCAAAATACCAAGGTATATATGATTGGAAGAACCAACCCTAAACAGAATAATTATAATGCTATCTTGACATCTGTAAACCTCCTGTCAGCTCTGAACTTTCTGTGTGGTTTGTCTCCAAGGGCATTAGACTTTCCCCTGTCTCTGCTTTATCACCTGCAGTGAAGACTTTCCACATCCGCCGAGCACAGGTCGAGGGCTGAGCCAGACGTGAGCTAGAGTCTAGGTGAGTCAGGTCTACAAACTTTGTTGACTAAGGAAAAAATTAACAAACTTAATTTAAGAATAAGTTAACGCAGTTCCTTCTGAATTTTAAAACACAGATGCAGTTCCTGCATGTCTCCATACTCAAAAATAAATAAATTATTTAATTAAAAAAAAAGAAATCTTCTGAACTGGATCCACCTCCCTGTGCACAGGAAAAATGAAAAGAAATTAACAAAACGGGTTGTGTTCAGAGTCACAGTGTCCAGGGTGCCAGGCTTGTAAAGCCAAGGATGTTCTCTTACCTGCACAAGCACGGCACCACCGGTGACCTGTACCACAGCCCAAGTGCACTCTGCAGAGCTGGTAGTCCCTGTGGATGTGTTGTGGTGATGGGCGTGCAGGGCAGGAGTGCACAGACACACGGACACGCAGATGGACATGCACGGAGTCACAGGGATGTGCTGGTGATGGAGCAGGGGTGGGAAAAATGCTGCATCCTCTGCTGGGGGTGGGAGAGGAGAGGAGAGGAGAGGAGAGGAAATAGATGAAATAGAAGAGGAAAAAGATAAAAAAATAAATAAAAATAATAAAATAATAATAATAATTAAAAAAAAAAAAAAAAAACCGAGGAAAAAAGAACAGAACAGGAGGAAAAGAGAAAAAGAAAATAGGACAGTAAGATGAGAAAAAAAAATGAGCAAAAAGAGAGAGGGGAAGAGTAAAAGAGGAGAGAGGGCAAAAAAAAAAAAAAGAAAAGGAAAATGTGAGAAAAAAGTGAGAAAAAATGGGAGAAATAAAGGAGAGAAGGAGAGAAGGAAGGAAGGGAGGAAAGAAGGGAAGAAAAAAAGGGAGAAAGAAGGGGAAAGAAAGAGAGAGAAAGAGAGAAAGAGAGAAAGAGAGAGAAAGAAAGAAAAAAGAGAGAAAGAAGGAGAGAAAGAAGGAGAGAGAGAAAGGAGAGAGAGAAAGAAGGAGAGAGAGAAAGAAGGAGAGAGAGAAAGGAAGGCAGGAAGGCAGGAAGGAAGGAAGAAGGAAGGAAGGAAGGAAGGAAGGAAGGAAGGAAGGAAGGAAGGAA
>CM021766.1:145813243-145834423 GCA_011076525.1 Nettapus auritus
AGGGAAGGGAAGGGAAGGGAAGGGAAGGGAAGGGAAGGGAAGGGAAGGGAAGGGAAGGGAAGGGAAGGGAAGGGAAGGGAAGGGAAGGGAAGGGAAGGGAAGGGAAGGATATATGTTCCTCATCTGCTCTAATTATTCTCTAGGCATCCACCATGGACACCATTTTGTACACAGATGAACCTCCCATATCTGGGAAGTGGTGGGAGCCAGGACAGTGGCACACAGGGAACAGGCCTCTGTCCTGTGTCTGTGTGTAAGTCCTACCACTGCTGGCTGGCCCTTGGCATGAACAGGGTGGCTGACCATGCATTCTTAGCTGTAATATTGTTTGCTTGCGTCTCTTTGTGAAGTTTGAAAAGTGATGCTCCAAGTACTGTTAAGAGAGTCTCTTTTTTTTGTAAATGCTGTAGTTTTTTTTTTCTTTCTTTCTTTCTTTCTTTTTTTTTTTTTTTCTTTTGTCCCTCCCCTTCTTTAGCTTATGTTGGTATATGTTATAAAAAAATAAAATAAAAAATAATAATAAAAAAATCCATCACAATTAGTTGCCTTGGTTACTAACGATTTTCCTGTATTCATATATAGCTCCTTGTATTTAAACATTGCACCTAATCTGTCTGCTTTTGTGTAGCTTAATATGACAAGGCCCTAGGCCACAGTGAGCCTGTAGTTACAGTTTTGATTACATTAATGGCATCCTCAATTTGGTATTGGGAGAAGATTGTATTTCTGGAAGCAGCATTTAGTAGGGGGGCTTGGTGAGATCGCACTGAACCTGATATGCTGTTTACAGCTCCCCATGGGAGGAACAATTCTCTGGCTACTGTATGATTAAAGAGAGAAAGGCAGCCACGACTGCGTGCAAGTGTCTGGTACCTGGGAACGTGCAAGACCATACCTTTTTGCAATGAGGTACAACAAAAAAAGGAGTCGCCCAGCAGTGCTGGCACCACACAGTGCCAGCCACCTGCAGCAGTTCCAAGCAGATCCTGCTGTCTGAATAAACAGCACCTTTTTTACACTGTCACTTCCAAGTGAAAATCAAGTTAGCTGGCAGGACACGTCTAGTCGCTGTGATTTATCCCAGGTCACACCAAATGACTGCAGCAAGGCCAGGAGATGGGCCTTGGTCTTCTGGCCTGGCCAGAGCTTTTAGCACAAGGCCAACCTGCTGTCTTATTGCTGCAGACTTGAGGGAAAAAAGTATTCAGAGAGGGCTTATGATGGTCTCTCTAATGGTGAGGCTGGGGTGATTAATGCCCAGGGTAGTTATGCACCCGCTCACGGAAGAGTTATGGCCTGATATTTTCAGCAGAAGAAAGAATAAGGAAGGAGGCTGTATAATCAGGTGGCTGAGGTTGGTTTTGTGGCTTGGTGAAGTGGCCTGCTGGCCCAAGAAATGTCATTTCAGCTGAAGTCTGTGGGGTCCAGGGAGGCTCAGCACCTTTGAAAATCAAGCCACTTAGCCTCAGTAAAGGGAGGTGAATATAAATGAGACAGCATCTTTTCTTCAGAACAACACCACAAGTGTTGCTCAGCTGGTGTCAGAGAACTCCTGCCAGCAGCACCTGTGCCACCAGCTTCTGTGTTTTGGCTTTGTGTAACTCCAATTTCACAGCATTTGAAGAAAAGTGCATAATTTTTGTGCATACAGTGTTTGTGCTGGGTGAGACAGGAGCAGTGTAAAGGCTTGGCCACATATGTATCCCATTAGATATCACCAATGCAACTCATCTGTCAGGCTCAGAAACACACAAAGTGCTTTAGTGAACAGAAACATACAGAAGTGGTGATCTCAGCAGCTGGGGTGGATCTACACTGGCTATAAGTGTTGCTTGTTGAATCACAGGCTAATTTTTTGCCCTTGAGCACTTACTAATAGCCATGCTCAGTTTGGCTTGGTTTGGGAGACAAGATCATGCTTTGTGCAATGCTTGTGACTGGTCAGAGAAATAAATTTGCAGCATGAAATCTTAGCCCTGTTGAAGTCACCAGGAACATTGCCATTAAAATGAATGAATTGGACCCAAGGCTAGAAAAGGAACCATTATGATCACACAGACCCTTACTCAGTGGTTCCCTCATCTTGTCCTCATAACACATGGCTGAACTCAATGCATAATGTCATAAAGGCATAGCATTGTTCTACTACTGGACAATGTGCTAGTTAACTACTTGAAGTACTTACTGGAACCATTGGACCTTGCATTACATTTCCAGCTTGAACTTCATTGCTCCCAATCAGTAGAACTTGCCATGCCCTGTCCCACATGTTTTTATGGTCTTCT
The DNA here is from genome assembly GCA_011076525.1 of Nettapus auritus. NCBI lineage: Eukaryota > Metazoa > Chordata > Aves > Anseriformes > Anatidae > Nettapus > Nettapus auritus. The sequence continues at coordinate 145,815,529 of CM021766.1, forward strand.
CAAGTGGTTTTCTCCACATGTACATTTATTTATTTATTTATTTATTTTCTGTTGGAGTACAGGGTATTTTAATGGTATGATTCCACCTTGAAAGAGAGCCCTTTGATAAAGTTGCATTTGTGCTGAACAAACTGCTACCCATGCCATACTCATGCTTGCTCATGCAGATGATTCTACTGCTTTGCATTGCAGAAATGATCTAGATATCAGAACAAAACAAAACAAAACAAAACAAAAAAAGACTAATCCTGTTCTGGCTTACCTTAATTATCCAAACTATTAACAAAATGAATGTGTACATGGTCCAGTGGAAGCTCATGCAAAGAGACTAGTTCTCATTAGGTTAGCTAATTAGCGACTGCTAAACCAGTTGGTTTTAAGCAGGAGCCTTTATGTTGATGGTATTCACTGCAACAACCAAGCTCTGGAGCAGGGCTGATGTCCAGGCAAGCCTGCAAGCCTGCTGCTCCATGCAAAGTCTGGTCTTTACCAGTCTCTTCCAGGTTTACATTTGGCAAATCAGTGCATGCAGTTAGAAGCAAAGCCTTGAGGGTGTAGGTGCCCCAGATTTATTCTTCCCCAGTTGCTGTCTTTAGTCCTGAGTCAACAGAGACAACAAGGCAATTTTTATGGCCAATTCAGTCTGGTTGAGGTGTGAACCAGCTCTTGTCACTGGCAAAACAAGGTTCTCCAAAGAGCTGCTCCCTAATCAGAGGCATTTGGATGCCTACAGTCAGAAAGGATGAAACCAGGACCAAGGAACATGTCAGTCTTTATTCCATGGTATAACTGCATTTCTTCTCAGACCTGCTCTGAAATATAGACATGTGTAATTGCTTTTAAATAAATGCTTCAGCACAGGTATAAAAAAACTTAGTGCCTGCAGCGCTGCACTTATGATGAGCAGCCCTACAGTAACTAAACAACAATTTGTGTATGCACCCAAGGCAAAAGGGGCTAGTAATAATTTAGTGTCAAGCTTCTAGGAGATTAATATGTGAATATTGGGTTAAACATATTTTATTTTTAAAAACACTCAGGCAGCATCTTTCCATGCAGCATGTTATTAAAACTGACATGAGTGACTATTAACTACTGTACATAAGCACACTTGTGTCATAACTCATGCTTTATTATGCAACTACAGGTAAGTACATAAAAATTCAATGTACTGTATTACATCTTGTTTAGATCGCTGTTCCAGTGAAATATAAAGTGTCACCAATAGATTTTCTCTACTAGCAATTCCATAGTAAATTACCAACAAGCTCAATGAAGCTAACCCTCTTGTAATTTATTCAACGCAATTTTTTCATTTACATTCAAGGTGCATTTTGATAAATACGGCACATCATTCAGAAAAAAACCCAACCAGCCAAAAAAAAAAAAAAAAAAAAAAAAAAAAGGAAAAAAAGCAAAGCACTTAATGTCTCATGAGGTCAGCATTGAATCACTTACCTAGACCTCTGAATTTAAATAAACTTCAAGAGAACGTCCTTCATCTGCTGTGTTTAAGGACAAAAACTACATGAGAGCACACATGAGAACTGTGACTGCAAAGGGCTGCCTAATTATGACCCTGTCCCTGAGAAAGTTTTTTTTTCCCATACACGGAGTGCCAAGGGAGTGTTTTGCTCACAGTTTCTAGCAGTCAATAACCTGACTGTCTGAGCCAAAGACTTCATCAAGATCTTTGTGCTTATCAGATTCCCGTATCTCCTGTAACTGCGTGTAAACCCCACATGGACAATTTTCCACTTCCAGGTACAGTTACGTCATGTGGCAGTAAGTTGGCACTTTGGTTATAAGCTTTCTGAAAAAGTAGCATCACTTGCTTGCTTTAACTCTATTGCCTAAGCCTTTCAGTTGGTGTTTTTAAGCTTTGTATGATAAGAAGTAGGAATTAACTGTTTCCTATTCATATTCATATTCTCCATCCCAGTTCTATTTTTTCCTCCTATGACTTCTTATTTCTTCAGGTGTTAGATTCTGATTCTGGTAAATCTGTATAAAAACTAAGTATTGCTCTTGCTATTCCCAAGTTCCTGGGAGTTAGAAGAAAACCTTCAGTCGGTCAGTGCTAGGTCCTGTCCTGTTCAATGCCTTCATTAAAAATCTGGACAATGGTGCAGAGTGAAGGTCTACAGATGATCCAAAACTGGGGGGAATGGCTAAAGAACCTGAAGGTCATGCTGACATCCAGAGGCACCTGGGCAGGCTGGAGTAATGGGTCAATATGAACTTCATGAAGTCCAACAAGGAGAAGTAAAAAGTCCTACACCTGGGGAGGAACAACCCCAGGCACCAGGACGTGCTGGGGTCACCAAGTTGAGCATGAGCCAGTGATGTGCCCTTGCTGCAAAGAAGGCTAATGGTATCCCAGGCTGCATTAGGCAAAGTATTGCCAGTGTGTCAAGATCCTCTCTCTCTCCTCAACTGCACCTGGAGTCCAGTTTTGGGCACCCCGCTGCAGGTGGCCCTGCTTGAGGAGGGGTGTTAGACCAGGTGCCCTCAGAGGCCCTTTTGAATCTCAACCATTCAGTGACCCTGTGATTCTTTGAAGATGTTAATGAAGAAGATTTTGGTGCTGACTGTCCATGAAATAGCTGTAGTGCACTTAGGGTTAGCAAATTGAGTTTACTTTAAGAAGTGCTGTACAAAACAGAAAGCTGAGCATGGGCACAGTTTCCTACTCATAAAGGGCCAGTATCTTTGTCAGATGTCTGCTCTAAAGCATCTGTGTAACCTAATCAGATGAACACTAGGGTTACGTAGAGATTAAATGAAACTAAAATAATTGCTGTGAGTTTGGAAAGTTTATTTTCTTTAGGAAAAAAGAAAAAAAAAAAAAAAAAAAAAAAAAAAGAAAAACTCCACACATAAAAATATAAAATATAATATATATATATATAAATATATATAAAAATATATATATATATAATCTAGGGGGGAATCTGAGACAGCACCAATGGTTAATCTCGATGTAAATAAAGAAGCAGGATGCTTTTTGGGGGCTACATTGATAACAACCATATCAAATGTTCTCCACAAACTGTCACCAAATGAGACAAATATTTTTTTTGGCATCCCTTAGCTGTTTTAAACAGCAATTTTCACAGAACAAATGCTGAGTTTATAACTGACGAGAAGAGTTGGACTGGTCAGCTCAAGAAGCTCCTGTAGTTGCCCAGAGCAGCCAGCTGTAACACCAGCTGCAGGGTTTATACAGCAGGCACCCTGTCCTGCAATGTTCCTTGGGATTCATGGAAATGACATGCTAAATTTCAAAGAGAATCCCCTTGCAAATAAACACTTTAGTCTCCCTGGTTCTCTGGCAAATCCTGTCCTCGGACCTTTCCAGCAGTACTGCGTTTGGCTGTTTTTGGTGTTAATCCGAGTGCAGAAATGAGCTGCACACATTTATTTAAAAATAGCTATAAAATCTGCTTCGGAAAAGTATGCAGTCGACTACTTAGTCTCTGTCCTTAGAGGCATATTTTTAATGTTCATTTATTTATTTTTAAAATGTTCATTTATGTATATACAGTAATATCATTATAACCCACTCAATCCAATTAGCAGCACCATGAAAAAGGGATGGAGGTTTTTGTATGATTCAATTGTAAGCAAATGAAGCAGTAATAAACCCCCAATTAGCACTGAGGAAAATAGGCTGAAGGATTTTTTTTTCCCTTACATTTCACTGTAAACAAAAATGTGTGGCTGGCATTCAAGAGGAAGGAAAATACAATTTAAAGACACTTTAAATCTTCAGTGATTAATGTCATGCCAAGCGACTCATTAAAATTCCTATAAAAATATGACCATAGAAAAGAATTCTTTTCTGAAGAAAAATCAAATGTAATTAAGAAGAGCGAGAGAGAAATAATGGGGGAAGAATTACCAGACCAAATCAAACTAAGCCAAACTAAGCTGCCAAATAATCCATTTCAAGGGGGACAACCAGACCCTTGTTGAGGGCAGGAGACTGGGACTCAGGAGGAGTGCACCCAGGTCCCAGTATTGCCACAAACCCAAACATCTGGCAAACCATTCATCTGTGTCTTGGTGCCTTGGGCATAATGCAAAGGTGATGACAATTCCCTTCTCCTACCCTCAGTTTTGTTGATTCTGATTGAGGGTTTGTGGTGAAGCATAAGTTGAAGGAGATGTTAAGATTAGCCATATCTGCCTTGTGTTTTTTTTTTTTTTTTTTTTTCAACAAGATGGAGTTTGACTGCAAGGTATAGGGGGTGTTAGGACCTCCTCCTGCTGACACCATGTCCATAGTATTTGGCATTAGATCTCAAAGCATCATGTTCTCCACTCCTAACCTTTGAGGAGGAAAATATTTACACACCTGTCTCATAGCTTTACGGCTTGAACTGATGTTAGGCTGCCTTGCATTGCAGATTTACATAGAATTTTATATAGATTTCATAGAATCATTAAGGTTGGAAAAACCCTCCAAGGTCATCTGGTCCAACCATAACCTACTACCAAAGTCACGCACTAAACCATGTTCCCAGCAGCACGTCCAACCTTTCCTTGAACACCCCCAGGGATGGTGACACTACCACCTTCCTGGGCAACCCGTCCCAATGCCTGACTGCTCTTTCTGAGAAGAAATGTCTCCTCATTTCCAAACTAAACATTGCTGCTTGTCCTGCAGGGCTCTCACCCACTTGTGCTGTCATTTCAGCCATAGAGCACATTGCAGGGCTAGGTTTTGTCAGGAGTCTGGCACCAATACCCCCTGAACACTCAGATTTTTGTGCTGCAGCCCCCAGTAATTGGTTGAAAGTTTGGCTTTAATTGTGTTTTTCAGCGTACATGCTAATTCATATCTGGCTCCGGCATACTCTGCTATTTTTGAATCAGGAACTTTCTCGTATTAAGGTGACAGGTGGTCTGGCACCACAGCAACAGGCCTGTTGTGTGCAGGGAGAAAAAGAAAAATGCCATCTCGATTTCAGCATTTCTTCCTCTGTTAGTGAATCCTTCAGTTTGATTATTCTGGGCAAAATGCTGATCACATTTGATTTCCCATTGGTTTGGGTATTTAGGATTTTTGTTTGTTTTTGTTCTGAAAAGGAAAAAAAAAAAAAAAAAAGTGTTTCATAAATGGCGCCATGTACCACAGATGTCCTATGAGGATTCAATATTGGAGAAATGCTTATTGAATGCAGAGTGCAGATAGGGAGGGGAGAGAGAAAGGGACCCAGTGTTATTTATAGCCTCTCTTCAAGTCATCTGGGCTAAGTATTGTGACTACTCCTCACAATTGACAGTGCAGAAATTCAGACTAGGAAGCCTAAACTGGTCTGGCCACACTGTTCTTGGGCAGAAATGTCATGACTTTTGCATACCTAATCAAAGTATTTTTCTTAGGCTGCCTGATACAGTCCCAGCACTCTCAAGTTACACCTAACACCAGCCCAGGTCTGTAGTCTGCTCTTGAGGTCAAGTGCATGGCACAACCCCTACTCCATAGGGCCATCATGGCATGGTTCTGGCTTTGATGGTCCCTCCACCCCACCTGGGAATTAATTGGGAGAATTAAAGTAGTCATGTGCTGCAGGCCCACTGGGATGATGATAAAAATCGAATCATTTAGGATAGTCAGCTTTCTGTAATAAGAAAAGTCATTTATAGCTGCCAGACCAAGAAGTGGCAGCCTAGATACTCATCTTGAGGCCAAATATGGTAGACACAAATAACTTGTGCCCCTCGTAAAGTGAAATTTTCCCTCATTAAACATAGATGCATGCGGTGCAGTGTTCAGCAGTTTGCTCTTTTATATCACAGCTCTGATTGTTTTATTTTTATCCTTTAAGAGAAATCAGATGTTAAAGAGGAAGCTATTCTTAGGTTGACTGTACAAGTGATCAAGCCAAGCATATCCATATAAGACAGCTGCTGGCAAATGACAATCCAGGGTTGTGCTTTCAGCACAGAAACAGCAGTGTGAGCACTGGGCATGCAGACATGGTACCCTTGGGGAACAGGAGAGGAGCTGTCATTGCGTTTCTGGTCCTCAGCTCAGGTTCTCAGCAGCGTAGGATTCTCTTTATAACAGAAATTCCCACGAGACAATTAATTCCTCAGTGTCACTATCCCATTATGGCATAGCCATTAGCCCTACTGTGGAGGCTGGCTGCAGCAGCGCTAGCCCCAGGGCAGTAAATTCTGCTGCACAACACTTTCTGGAGTTAGTCAGGAGTTCCTGCTCCACGAAGGCAGGCTGATGGGCATGGACCCAACAACCACAGTGCAGTCAGCAAGGGTCTGACTTTGCCTGGGCTCTGCCTCTCACTGGTGTTTGTCTGAGTCTCATGGAAGAAAAGTCCATTGAGCTGTACTTTGGCTCTCCATCACAAAAATAGACATTAAGTGTTCCTTTCGGGAACACGTTTGGGGTAGACTTCAACACTACCTGTGTGCCCACACCCTACTGGCACAACAGACCTTGTTCTCATTTAGGATCTTCAGATATAGCTCTACCAGAAGGTAACCCAACAAGATGTTGGAGCATTTGTGTGCCCCCAGGGAGGTTGTGGTTGGTCTGGAAGTGCCAGCACTGAAACAGACTATTGGTATTGAGCCCAAAGAATCTGTAAGAATTACACGTGTTAATAAAGGTAATTTGTTCTCCTGCTCCTGAAGAATAGCTGGTGAGCTCACATCCTTTTCTGAGCTAACGATAATGAATCAGGTCACCCTAGGCAAAGGTAATTAAAAAACATCAGTGCTTTGGTAGGCCCATGCAGGACAATATAAAGAGTTTGATATCTTTTCTTGCTAGAATTTCTACTCTACTTTGTTGGGATTTTTTTATTGACCTCATCTAGTGGCAAATCAGGCAGGCAGGCATGGTCGTAAATTTGCTTACTGAAACATTGTTAGCTTGTGAAATACAGACAACCAGCTCTAAAGTTATGCAGTATTTCAGAACATTGGTTTCTTTTAATATCTTAAAGGATTTTGTTTTTTATTTAAATCCTTTTTGCATCTGAAGATTCTCAGTCTTGCCTCCATAGATTAAAATCTTCTGCTAGAAGCAAGCAAAGGGAGAGAAAAGGACTCGGAAAATAGGTCAAATAACAAAGAATAAAGGAAAAGTTTGAATGATGAAAATTTCTTCATAGCTGAATGCTATAAGAAATGCAATTAGTGATGAACAGAGGAGTCTGAGTCTTAGCAAATCACTTTTGCTAGCAATTCATTGCAAACTCTTAAAGCAGGTCTGATTGTGCACTACTAATACCTGTTTGCTTTATGTAACTATGTGACCAAATACTGGAGTTTGGTAGTGCTCTGCAGGAAGTCCTGAGCCAAGCCCAAATCTCCAGCCTTATTGCTGAAATTTGCCTTAAGGGCTGAGCCAGGGGACATGCACTGGCAGCAAAACATGGGAGGCTTTGGGACAGTAGCAAAGAAATGATACAAGGAATTAGGGTGACTTAACCTGGAAGAAATGAGTCTGAAAAGAGACATAATCATGCTGCAGTGGGTAAAGGGATATGCTACTCTCAGTCCCCAGGGTATATAGGGCAAGAAGTAGAGCATTTAAATCATAATAAAGGAGATTTTAGATCAGGGAAAAAATATGTAACTGTAAAAACTGGGGAAAATGTAGGTGTTTAATCAACAAATTTGGATTGTTAGCCAAATACTGGGTGAGAATGGCTCAAGTGTCCCTCATCCTGCCTTAAGGAGGAAGGATATTTATATGTGACTTTAGCTTTATTTTCTATGAGCCAAATGCTCCTAATTTTCAAAGCAATTGGGTGCCTGGCTTCAAGGATTCCTTTCAAAAGTGCCAGACTAAGAGATTCTGAGCATTTTTGCTAATAGTACAGCTATTAAGTGCATTAATATGAGTTAATCATTAGTGTGTCTACTCAGCTGGCAATTTTCTTATTGGCTTTTGCCTTTGGAGGGTCTGATCCCATCACACAGCAAGGTCTGGCTGCTGAACATTAGCAACTCGCTGAAGTCAACAGGAGTCAAGAGTCTTCATTCATGTCCCTGGCCATGTTTTAATTTCTATTAAAATCCTCAAACATTTTATTTATGTCTTAAGATATTATCATATGAATCTGTTAAACTACTACCCTGCTGATGACACTTTTGGGAAATTGCCAGAAGAGACGTACTCTTGCCCTTTAACTGGATACAGAATTAATTCAAATTAAGCTAACCTCAGTTTCTTCACCCTAATGAATGCTATATTTAACGTGCTTTTTTTTTATACTCAGGGGCTTACACCCATGTCTGTCCATACTGATTACTCAAGTCACTGGGAATTTGTAAAAGACTTGCTTACAGGAATAAATTTTCAGTTTCCCCCACCTCACCCCAGACTGATTGCTAAAAGTAATCCTGTTCCTGGGTTCCTAATCTACAGCTAAAAAGGAGCCTACTCATGGACTTCAAAGGAAGCATTGGTCATCTTGACAGCATCCTCCCTCCAACAGCTCCTGGGGGGACGTGTTTTGCGTTGGACAAGCAGCGAGACATCATGAGTCTTTGCAGGTTCCCAGGCCTTCCTGCATGGGAAAATTGCATCTTATCTTCCAGAAAGCATAGGTCATACCCGCCGTCTCTTGATCTGTGATGTAGGGAATTTGCAGAAATCTGTTCCTACAAGGGATGCTCTAATTCCTCAGAGTTTGGCCATTTCTTTTGATGTAAGTCTCACTTCCTAACATCAACAGACCCTTTTAACCACAATCAGAGGGGCTCCAAGGGGTAAACTGTGTTCTGCCATTTCCCGTAACTTTTTGTTCAAAAATACTTTAAAAAAAAAAAAAAAAAAAAAAATTACGATGAGATTTCTGTTCATTTAAGTACAGTTCTGTAATCACATTTCCCTGGGGTCTTTTACCGTAAGTTCTGGAGACCCAGTTCTCAGGGTGAAAAAGTGTTGTGCACCCCCCCACACCCCCTTTATCTATACGGAAAAGAGCCAATTTTTTATTTACTTCCAGAACTGGCTCATCTATCTTGCTGAATGAGGCCTCTCTCACCTCATAACCCACACTCTGTATTTGCATGGTTTCAGATAGATAATAAAAGCACTCATCTCCATTTCTCTGAGCCCTGCTATAAATCTCCACGTAGCAGAGAGTGCAGCCTATTGGCAGGAGCGAAAGCATGGCTCGATTGCTCACTGAAGAAGAGCAAAGAGGCTGCCGACATGCTCTTTCGGCAGGTGCTGTTGGGAATTAGTTCATCTTCCAGAGCCAACTTTCTGCCACAAAGCAAAGCCCTTTGAGTTTCAAAACCACTGAGATTCCTGTTAAGAGTCAGGCAGAAGCCGGGAATTCACTGAAGAGCTTGAAAAAGAAGTTGAATAATGTCAGGTGATGTCTCTAGGGAGGAAATATCGATCGGGAGCTGGGAGAGGAGGTTATTGATTCAGATTTTTACCTTTTCGTAAGATAAGTTTTTGCCTGGTTCCTCCCCCTCTATCCCCATCCTACTGCAGCTCTGAGTTGCTGGTCCTTCTGCTTCCCCAGTGCAGAAGCTGCTCCTCTCCATCTGATCTGTATTTTTAATAGATGGAAAAGGTGACCAGAGCCCTCCATAATGCTGTGTAAATCTAAATAAAGGTAGCTTCTCTGCTCTGCCAGAAAGCAGCTGGGCAGCCCAGGTGGCTGAGCTCTGGGCAAAGGTTTCTCTCTGCTCCCCATAGCACCTCAGTTTAGTGGTGGGGCACTCAATGCACAGCTGAGAGGAGGAGGAGAGACATTCAAGAAGCCATAAGATTTCCCCAACCAAAAATACTTGGTTCAGAAAACTATCAAATACCTCAGTCTGCGAGGGGAGATGCTTAGCCTTCATAAACAGGAGATACAAGTCTGAGGTCCCTTGAGGAGCCCTTCCCGTCGGTGCAGCATGTCCATGATCAGTCTTAGTCTCTTTGAAACTCCCACAGAGTAAAATCTGATATTATCGGTTCATAAATTGTTAGACCCATGGGACACCAAGTAACAGAAGTGCCTGCTATGAGCCAAAAAAAGTATCTGATGCACAAACCCCTGTGATGCCACCTTTCAGTGTAGAACCATGGGACAAGTTCATTCCTTATGGCTCTCCAAACTACATTGCCTTGGGGAAATTTGTCTGCAGTCAGTGAAAAGGTTTCCTAGCAAGGAAGACAAATCTTCCTGCTCCCCACATCAATATATTAATTCTCCATCATGCCTCTCTTCAGACTCTGTGTGCTCTCCAGCAGCACCCAGGGAGGGTGGAGGAGCCCCGGAGGGTGGCACTTGTGGGGAAGGGTGCTACATCCTCATGTCCCTGGGTATCTGGTATTCATTCCTCTGGGGCATTAACAGTCACTGTGATGTGGCAGCAGCCTTGGACTGGCATAAAAATGGGTCTGCTCTGCATCCTACAGCTCACCCAGCTCCCTTTCCTCTGCCTTGCATGGGGAAGCTATGTCAGCAACAAGCTAAACGCTCACACTTTGTTCATAGCAGCCCATTCTGCATTCCTGTAGCATCATCTAGCAATCAAAAACTCAATTCCCCAGCTATAGGCAAATATTAATTTCAGTCATGTTGCAGATGGGAAAAATGTTGTCTGCAGAGGTGAAATGGAAGTCTGATCATATGTCTTCCTCCTTCCAAGGGCTTTGCAGCGAGCTAGAATCCAAGCAAAGCTTGTTTGCCTTGGACTGTGTGTATTCACAGGTTTCCTAGGATCTGCACTCTCTCTAGCTGCTGCCCCATCTGCTGCAGATGTGCTTTTCCCCAACTTTAGGTTTGTCTCAGCTGTGTCTGTGCACCTTGAAGCCTGCCCACTCCCTCTGCAGCTCTCTGCCCAGCCCCTGCAGGGTTGTCTTGCTACCTGCAGCGTTCTCATACAGGCTGTCCCACCTCTTCTTCCAGCCCCACAGTGCCTGAACCATCCACCTTCACACCATTTTCAGAAAGAAAGAAAGAAAGAAAAAAAAAAAAATCAACTGCCTTGCATTTGTCTGCTACATCCCCATTGAAGACTCACATTTGTTTCCTGTATTAAATACGCGAAAATCAAAGCAAAGCAAAACAAAACAAAATTGTTTCTCCTTAGCATCTCCTTGTCCTTGGCATAGGAACCCTTTTAGTACAAAAGGAAAATTGCCAGCAATTAGCACCACCAGCAAATCGAGCCCATCCAGCTGGGTGTTCACTACTTGACTGGAGATCAAGCCTGTAAGGTTGGTAAGGGAGCCTGGGTGGAAAATGCCCTGCCCTGTGGTGGCATATGTCTCTTCTGCTATATCATAATAAATATAAATTTAGTTGAACATATAGAGCCTTTTAAATCTTCCAGGCACTTTGGAAGCATTATGCAATTAATTTGTCATCCTTCATTGTTAAAGATGATATTTTGTCTCTGGCTGATAAAGATCTCTCTGAGGAAGCAACACTTGGGTTTTCTGAAAGTACAAAATGACAGGAGTATGTTGTTGTTGTTTATGTTAAACAAATAAGAACTCCCAAAAGGTCAGCTTCCCAGGGAAAAAGATGCTTTTGCTAGTGCAAAACTGCATCACAGGTCCGTTAGCAGCCATCTTCTGCCCAAGAAACAGCACTGCCAGCAGTGAGGCTTAGAGGGCCCCCTCTGAATGGAGAAGGTGAGAGGGACCTGCCTTGCAAAGGCTGTGCTACCCACTGGTTAAAATGTTCTTTAAAGCATCTCTCTTCAGGATATCCCACATAGCTGCCTCATGTTATTTAAACCACCACTAAGAGTTACCTGGACCACTGTTATAGCACAAGAGCCACAGCCACAGGCCAGGACCCTTCTGTAATACAGGCTTTGCAAAATTCAGACAGATCCTCCTGCCCCAAAGGGTTTGTAGTGAGTGACACAGCTCAAAATGTGGCTACAAAGGACTGTATGGTTACAGGTGTTACATTTACTAATGAGGTTACCTGTAGCCTACTAATAGGTAGAATTTGTATGAAAGCAGCAATCACCATGTTCTTCCATTAAGCTTGGGTAACTGAATTTCCAAGCAAGAAGTCAAGATTTAGGGCTCTCCATAGGGCAATTCATACCATCCTAAGCTCTGAATTTCTTCTTTTTGTGCTTCTAACAGAGGGGACCTCAGGTAAATCCCCTCCCAGACTTGTTTGTTTGAACCCTCCTTTTGCATGACTTGAGAAATTGTTCCTTATGAATTAAATTCGTTACTCACACGTAGATGTAGAATTTTCTGTACTGTATTTAGGGAAACTCTGGACTCTGAGAGGCATTCAGCCAGGCACAAGAAAGAACACTTAAGTGGTTATCTCGAGAACCTTTGACCAAGCATGGCCTTCAGGGCCTGTCTTGCTGCCCCTAACCACCTGCATCGTAAGAGGCCTTGTAATCTCTAAGGCTGCAAGACTGCAAGAAAGACTGCCTAAAGTTTGGCAAAACATCTCTCTGTAGGTTTCCAAATAGTTTTACTGCTGATTAAACAGTATAAGGCTATGACTCATCAAAGGTGAACTGCTTTAGCTAGTCTTGAGTGACACTATGGAAAAAGACATTTTAGCTCCAATGCAACCTCAGCTGTTTCCTCTTAGCCAACCAGTCCCTGTACTTAGAGAAGCTGAGGGTGCAGCTCAAGCCTTTTTCAACCTCATTTTGAGCTACTTGGCATGTGCTTCTTTTGATTTCCACCCTAATCCTTCCCCATGTCATGTCGTAATCACACAGGCTTTTTTTTTTTTTTTTTTTTTTTTTTTTTTTTTTTTTTTTTCCCTAGCTGTCTGGCTGCTGCTGTCTCATCTTCATTGGAAGAGCCTTCAGTATTCACGCAGGTCCATTCAGCTCCCTTTTGCTGTCTTCACTTTCCAGGCAGTGATATTTAAGCCTTAATCCCAGAGTTATTGGTCATTACTTTAGTCTTTAATCATCATGATAGACTGATGAGAGGAGCTAACCCTTGTATAAATCACTCTGTAACAAGAAGCACTTAATTTTTCAGAAGATTTTCAAACATGCCTATACTATATTTTGTTAATAATACCTTACCTTTCTCTAACAGCACCTTCTACCTGAACATCTACAAACTTTGCAAGAGCTGTTCTACTCTGGAGTAATTTAGAGCAATGAGTTTTATGCTTTCCTGTCCTTGACTTGATTGATGTTCTCCTCTTATTTAGGAGTATGGAAAAGCAGAGGCTCTTCAGCAGCAGTGACACCAGAAACCTGAACTTGGAACCATGTTGCTGTGAGGTTATTTGCCATACTGGTATATGCTGAAGGTAAAGCAGCCTTGCTTCTGGCTACCTGGGCACTACCTCTGTCCTTGTAGATCATCCAGGACCTGAAAGGTGCTGGAGTGAGGAGATTTCTGGGTTTTGTCAGAAAAGTCTTCCCTGTGCTCTCACCTCCCTATGTGGAGTCTGGGAAAACCCAGAGCCAGGTAATCTCTGGGATTTCTGGGCACAGGGGAGAGCGAGGAACAGTTCACGTGCAGGAACACACTGTGATGTGATTCAGAAGGGGAGTGCTACATGCAAGGGATTTAGAGTGTCCCAACCGCCAAAGAGACACTTTTGTTAAAATGAAGCACAGGAGAGCAAGGTTCCCTATGGCAAGCTGTAATAATTAGCTCTGTGTCAGGCAGAGAATGGGGTTTAAAGCCTTGAGGACCCCAGTGCAGAAACACATCCCCGTGTTATTTGGGCCAGGAGAGAGGAAGGAAGCTGTGCCAATAATGGGGGTCAGTTTTTTGGGAGTCAATCTGTAGTGGGCACATCATCATTATAACCAAGAGGCTGCTTTATCTTCTCACTTACAGGAATTTCCATGCTCCTTTTGTGCTGTGACCAAGCAGAAATCTTGAAGGCAGCCACCCCATTTGAGAGAAGAGCCTTTCCTCTGCAGATGTTTCTTTCGGCAGCATTCACCCCCCCTTGGCACATCTTAAACCTCACTACTGTCAGCATCACATGAACTTTATGGGAAAAAGACACTCTGCACTCTCAAGGCTGAGGATCTAATTACTTTAAAAGTGTCTTTATGCCATTAGATTCACATTAAAATAATAATTTATCTCTCTCCATTGTACCCTTAATGATGCTTGAAAATAATGGGTTTGAATCAATATTGTGCCCACTATAAATGCATTGGTAGAACAGAGAGGACCTTAGCAGAGCTGATTATATTCTCCTAATTTTTGGCTGATTTGGTGTTTTGAAAGGGTGTCATCCCAAAAGGGCAAGCTTCTGCCGTTCAGATCGATTCTAATGAGGGGCCAAATGAGATCCAGACATTGCATGTCCAGTGTAGCATTTCAGTGCCTCTGGACACATTGGGCTAACGACAGATTCAACAAACAGCTCATCTGCTCCACTCATCCACCTTGGTGGGCAGAAATGACACATTGTGCCCCATGATGCAGAGGGTCCAAGTCAGGATCTTTTTTTTTTTTTTTTTTTTTAATTATCTCTGTTTTGTCCTGAGGTTTCTGTTGTGTGTTGTAGCTGTTGCTAGCATGAGGATAAAAAACTGTGCTCCAAAATTTTATTTTTGGCTTAAACATGGACATTTATTGCTTGTGCCCTGCAGCTGGTGGCTGGTGATGCCATGCACACACAAAGCAGGGGCCATGTCCCTTCCAGGTGGGGCTGCTCTTTAGGAGAAGACACAAACTCTGCAGACAGCTTCCCCTCCTTATTCTTCCTTAGGTTTGGAAATCCCTTATGTGGAAGGGCCCATTTTCTGCTGGGTCCAGGGCTGGAATCCTTCACTACATAAGCTCTCCTTCACCACCATTAGTTTTGGATCACAGTCGTGCCTATATTTGACCTTGAATATGATGTCTTTAAACCTAAAACTATAAGGATATATATATATATATTTGGTAAAGTCCCTTTCATACCCTAGGTATCAAACAGATAAAGAACAACACCAGATTCTTTGAGTAGCTGTAAGGTCTCAAGTGCTGGAAAAAAATTAAACAGATCTCCAGGGATTAGAGAGGGTTGTCTCCCATTTTCCTCTAGTTCTCTCTGCACAGTGACTACAGAAGATGGTGGAGATGGTGGCACGCAGAGGAGCAGTTGTGATGGTTTTACTCGGGCGGGCAGCCGAGTTCCACCACAAGCACTCTCTCACTCCCCCTCCTCAAAGAGGAGCGAGGAGAAAATACGATGAAAGGGGCTCAAGGGTTGAGATAAGGACTAGGAGATCGCGCAATAATTATCGTGACGGGCAAAACAGACTCAGCATAGAGAGAAAGTAAGATTTATTGCTTATTAGTAACAAGCTAGAGAAGTGAGAAACAAAGGAAAGAAACCAAAAGCACCTCCCCCCCATCCACCCTCTTCCACCTCCTCCCCCCGAGCAGCGCAGGGGAATGGCGGAATGGGGGTTATGGTCAGTCTATAGCACTTCTTCTCTGCCGCTCCTTCTCGGTCACTCTTGTCCCCTGTGCTGTGGGGTCCCACCCACAGGATGCAGTCCTTGCCGAACTGATCCAGCGTGGGCTGTCCACAGGCAGCAGCTCTTCAAGAACTGCTCCAGATATGGGTCCGTACCACAGGGTCCATCCCTTGGGAGCAAACTGCTCCAACCTGGGTCCCCCACGGGCAGCAGCTCCTGCCGGGTCACCTGCTCCTGCGTGGTCTCCTCTCCACGGGCTGCAGGTCCGGCCCGGAATCTGCTCTGGCAGGGGTCTTCCACAGGCCGCAGTCTCCTTCGGGGCACAGGCTCCACCGTGGTCTCCTCCACGGGCTGCAGCGTGGAACCCTGCTCCACCGTGGTACTCCATGGGCTGCAGGGGGACATCCTGCTTCACCATGGTCCTCACCACAGGCCGCAGGGGACTTCTGCTCCGGCACCTGGAGCACCTCTCCCCCTCCTTCTTCACTGACCTTGGCGCCTGCAAGGCTGTTTCTCACTCCTCTCACCCTCCCAGCTGCTGAGTGGCGCAGTGGTTTTTTCCCGGTCTTAAATATGCTCCCACAGAGGCACAAAACAACATTGCTTATTGGCTCAGCTCTGGTCAGCAGTGGGGCCCTTACCAAACATGGGGCAGCTTCTAGATCCTTCTCACAGAAGCCACCCCTATGGCCCCCCCTGCTACCAAAACCTTGCCACGTAAACCCACTACAGCAGTTAATGGGAAAACAGGAATATTTCTGCACTCCTGCCAGTTTTCACAGCTCTGATTATTTTAACTTCATTGCAGCTCTTGTGACTGGGATTTCTGCGTCTGGACTCAAGATTTTTGCTGCCTCCAGGTCTGCAACATCATTCTTTGGGGGGAGGGTGGGATGCAGACAGTGCAGAGCAGCTCAAGCCTCCTTTGGAGGTTTGGTGTCTGTGTGGCACAAGAGTGGCTCAAGCCAAGGTGTGTGCAAGAAGTCCCTGTGCCTTTCCAGAGGTTGTTTTGTAAAGGCATGACAAATTGCGTGGCATCACACTACACTGGCACTAAGCCTTCCCCCACCTCCCAACTATACCTTTCAGAAAACTTGATTAGATTTTGTTTTAATGGAATTTCCTGACCATTCCACCCACATCAGAATTTCCTACCCAAGCAACTTTGCATTCGGCTGTGTGGCAGTGAGTAGCCTCCAGCTATCTGGGCACACACCATGAGGTTGAACACTGAGAATCTGTCTGTACAGGGGGGAAATTCCAGCTCAATATTATCCCTTTTCCAGATGTGTGACTCCTAGTTCACATATTGTTTCAGCTGAACTGCTTTTGTTTAAGCGAAAGTTGAACCACGGAGTTTAACAAGCTAAGGACTTAACCCAACTCAAGCTCTATCTGATGCATGTCCTCATGTGCTCTTCATGAAGACTTTCAGCCAAAAGCTGGGATTAGCAAAAGGCCTCCTAGCAACACTATGGCAGGTAAATGACACATAGGATACTGATGGGCTTTGTCTCAGACAAATAGGAATACATTAGTTGCTTTGCCGCTCATGCCTGTCTCTTCCCCTTCCATGTCAGTTAATTAAATGCAGTAAACAGTACATTTGTCTTTTTTTTTTTTTTTTTTAATTTCTTTTGTCCTTTGACACAATGATTGTTGTACATTGTGAAAAACAGCAGTCTTCCGTTTCACAAGTAGCTGCAGAGTTATCTGTGTAACTAGTTCTACTTGTTCCCACATCCACTGTTAAAAAGTAAATGGACATATGCATCCACATCTCCAGATACAAGATTTCTTCCCATGTGATATCTGATGTCACGGATCTTAAAGCTCAGCTTCACTGAAACTGAAGGAGGAACTTCAGGAGAACAATGGAATATATAGTTGAGGTTCAGACTTTAAGATATGAATTATGGTTTCTAGAGTGTCCAGGGATGCTTTGTGACAGTGAATATTCAGACAAAATGAGGTCAAGAGATCTGCTTCATGATTTCATATCTCACCGCATGACTCCCATGTTCTTAGGAGGAATGTCCCTGAGTGTCATGGGAAGATGTGTATTGATGAACTTCCCAAAGTATAGCCAAGCTCAGCCTTTATTTTTTCATTAGTCACTAGCCATTTTAATTAGAAAGAACATTAGCTCACAGGCCATAAATTCTGGAGACGAGGTGGTATCCCTCACTGCTCTGCAATGGGATCTAATGACTTTTTTTGCTTCAACAACACAAGGATCATTTAAAGCAATGTCCCTTATGGATATTCTCCAGCACATGTGATGACTTTAGAGTGCACAGGATATTTAACAACAAAAACTGTGAGTTCTTCTGTTAGAAAAAAAAAAAAAAAAAAGGCAGGGAAAACATGGAAGATGTCATTGGGCAGGCTCAGCACTGTCTCACCTGAGCAGGCAAAACAAGAGCATTTATATTGTATAGGAACTTGACTTTGGGTGTTATTTACCTGCAGCCTTCCTTCACGTGGGCATGGCTGGTGTGTGCAGGAGGAGCAGTGGTCCTGTGGTCCAGAGCCTGGAGGTGCCTGGCATCCAGGCTGTGAACACTGGAAGGAAGAGATGAACACACACCATTGGCAAGTCCTCCCTGTGCATTGCACAGTTGGTCTCACCTTAAAACACACCTCTGCAATATCACCTGCCTTCAGCAGATCCCTGGATCCATGACTGCTGTGCAGTGCTGCCTGTAGTCCTTCCCCAATGTGCTAGAGTTAGTTACACTTGTGTTACACTGTGATTAGCAGGGCAAATGCATATGGGAACAGTGATGTATAGTGTCCCTACCCTGCCATCCTAAAGCAGTGGGAACAGGGAAGGTAAAATATTTAGACTCCAGATGTCTTTATTTGCCAAAATAAAAATCCTTGCTGTAATACTTTTTACTACAAAATGTAATTAAAATTGCCATTTATTTTTCTCACTTTTACTAACATTTCTAGCAAAACTGAGTCACTTGATGCTGCCAAATATAGCATTCCAGGTGTAAAACACTCTCAGATGTTCATGACGTTTTGCACGTAAATAGTGAGTCATTGAGGATGATCTGGTACTATCCATATGCCTGCTACAGAAATACTGTGATGAGTGGGAGATCAGTATACACACACAACAGGATAATGTTTGAGAATAAAAAGCTTGTGTTTGTGCATAGTTCCTAATAAAGATACAGAATTGTGCATGTAATGAATCTTCTGCTTTAAAGACTATTTCACTAGGCAGGGTGACCGTTACCCTGCAGCCTTCTAAATTCTGCTCCATTTCTGAATATCAGGTTGAAGTCTGTTTTGCCTCTTCCTTTTTCTTTTTCTTTTTCTTTTTCTTTTTCTTTTTCTTTTTCTTTTTCTTTTTCTTTTTCTTTTTCTTTTTCTTTTTCTTTTTCTTTTTCTTTTTCTTTTTCTTTTTCTTTTTCTTTTTCTTTTTCTTTTTCTTTTTCTTTTTCTTTTTCTTTTTCTTTTTCTTTTTCTTTTTCTTTTTCTTTTTCTTTTTCTTTTT